>CAEGAE010085127.1:0-43425 GCA_903067095.1 Girardinus metallicus
AATCATTCATCCATCCATCCATCCATCCATCCATCCATCCATCCATCCATCCATCCATCCATCCATCCATCCATCCATCCATCTTATTTACTATTTTAATCTTTTTTTTTCTCCTGGATAAAATTTTATGTTTCCCGTTGGCCCACAGATGTTTGATCAGATCAGGAAAACAGAGAAAAGCTTTTTATCATCAGAGCTAATTTCAGTTTAGCTGTAAAGCCTTGGTGACATCAGTCCCAAAGCGCTTCTTAATGGGTTTCCAGACAGCCCAGGGTTTAGTGAGGCGTTCATTACTGCGGGACAGATTATTATCCCTTAGGCTCACACAGGATGACAGCATTAAGTAAACACTTTTTATTTTCCAATAGAAACTGGGGGGAAAACGAGAGGCTCACAGGCCTTCGCAATGTTGTGACTTACAGAAATTAATGCTGGATTTCATTTACAGACGGCTTTGCAACAAACATGGCCAATAAAGATGTGGTTTTAACTGACTGATTCTCTGTTTTCACTCAAACTACATGAGAAGACGTAACTGGATGTGGTTCGAGATTCTGCAGCTGCAGACGGATAACGTTGCATTTTCACACCCAGCTCAGAGGAGCGACACTGGAACTTGTTCATGGTGCTAAACTTACACCAGTGTAACCAGTGAAGCCAAACCAGCTGCATAAGGTGCCGATGGCCAACAGATGGACGGCATCGAGAGACACTTATCACTGGGACTACTCAGCTGCTAAACAACTGAAACCATTAGCTAAAACCAAGGATGTTGTCAATAAATACAGAAAATTATATCTTAATTGGTTTTTAGCACCACTGAGGACAATGGTGCAATAAGTTATACAAAAATCTGAAATTATATTCAATTTAATAATAAAGAGGCAGGCTCACAAATACACTTATTAAAAATGTCTATACTCCAATTTTTGGTTTTTAGCACCACTGAGGACAATGGTGCAATAAGGCCATTTAGGTGGAAAATGGAGTAAATTTCTGCCACAAAACTCAGAAATTTTGAAATTAAACTAAGAAATTTTTGAGTAAAAAAACTTGGAAATCTCTGACCTTGGAAAGTCAAAAATTAGCTAGAACCCCCCGAGCCCCCTCAAATTTTAAGATTAAACTAAATAAAAATGAAATTTCTGAGTTTAAATAACCAAAAATTTGCGAGACATAATCTAAAATTTTGAGGTTAATCTCAGAATTGGTTTTAGAAAAACAACATTTCTGAGTTTGAAAAGTTGAGAATGAATTAAAAAAATCTCATATTTTGAGATTAACCTCAAAAATTTTCAACAAAGCTTTCAACATTTTCAACTTTTATGGCAATTCTTTATTTTTGGAGCTCATAAATTTCCTTATTCTTTCGAGAAAATTTCTTAGATTAATCTGAAAGCCTGAGTTTTTCTCCAGCAAATTTTAAACATTTCATTCTCAGAAATTTTCCTCTTCTTTTCTTTAAAATTTCAAATCTCAACATTTCTTAATTTTTCTAGCAAATTCTTTTGAAACTCAGACATTTTCATATTTTTTCTAAAAAAAAAAAAAAAATTCCTGATATTAATCGAAACCTTTCAGTTTTTTTCCAGCAAATTTTCTACTTTTGAAGTTATGTTTCCACGTTTTTTTCTGGGAAATTTTTTAGCTTAATCTAAAAAACAACATTTTTTCAACTTTTGAAGCTCAGAAATATACAATATTTTGTGAGATTTCCATATTTCCGAGTCTCCTCTTGTTTTTTCCAGTTCTCCGTCGTGGGGTAGCGACTGACGGCTCCTTCCGATTAAAAACTCCCTGACTTTGAAACGACTTTGACACATTTAGCCTACACGCCATATGACCAATCACCTCGTAAAAGTTTTTATAGCGTTTCAGTCGTAGCTCAACAGACGTAACGGTAAATCCAGCTGCTCCCTTTCCTCCATTTCCCACTTCCCTGTCACTGAACAACTTACTTTATCAGTTTTTATACCTTAATCTAGCCAGACTTTGCCCTGCAGTTCACACCATTGTTTAAGGGAGTCCTGTTCCCCACCTGTCGACCGTTAGCACCTTAGCATGGCGTTCCTGGCGAGCTTCGCTCAGCCTGGCTGATGTTACTGGTTACACTGGTTTAAGTTTAGCATCGTGCATCATGAGAGCCGGAAGAATGTTTCTGGTCAGCTGACTGATTTTTATCTTTATCTGACAACATTATCACAGCCTAATAATAATCTCTATGTGGCCGAGGAGGCGGAACATTAGAAATTAAAAATGGCGGAGGCAGATTTCTTTCATTTTTATTCAAATGCAGCTAATCCTAATGGCAAGTGAGAGGGAGTGTTTTTCATTTAGCGGTTCATCTTTGGGCATCTTTTTTGCTCGGTTGTGGGCAGTAATTGTATTGAAAAAGCATACTTTTAACACAGGGGTTCCCAAAGTGGGGGTCGCAACCCTCGGCTGGGTCGGGATTTGTCAAACGGAGGGTCCAGAGGTGGATGTAGGGTGAAAATTAACTAAAGTGTACCATTAAATGTATCATTAAATAACACAATATAACATTTAAATTACTGAAATAAATATTTTAAAGAATACATTTATTTAGTTAATTAAAATTATTATTGTTAAATATTATTTATTGGTTTTAATTACATCGAATACTTTATATGATAATTGTGCTCTAGTTTTCTTGTTTAGCTGTAAATTCTTGATTGGATTTTTTGTATTTTTGACTAAATTTGTGTGAAGTGATATAACCTTTGTTTGTTTTAGCAGGACAAATTGAACATTGTCCTGGGACAACAGATAGAAATTATAGAAATTCCAATTGATGTGAATTGTCCCTGTCGAATAAATTTAGTTAAATTAAAATAAAAAAAAAATCACTGTATGTTTTTAATTCAATACGTAGAGTGAAATTTATATACACTGTTAGTTTGGGTTGAGTGTTCAACGAGACAAGTGAAATAATCTACAAGTAGAACTAGTATTTTTTATTTTTTTTTATAGATGTTAAGGAATTATTTACTTAATATATGTCCTTTATCTTGCTGAAAAGTTACTTATTGGCTAGTTTTGTCTTATCTGAAATTCACCAAGGCGTTTGCACTAGAAAATAGACTGAAAATACTTGGAAAGACTTTGTATTTTTTGCATTTTTTACTTTCTCTTCACAACTACTACTTTATTAGTTTCCCACATTTAATTGCAATAAAATACACAGAGTTTCAAAGTTGCTGAGCCACAAAGTGTGGACAACTTTAAGCGAATGAATTTACTATTTCACTGTAAATTCACACAAGAGTTCGAGTTCAGTGAGGCTCCGATTTGTCGCTTCATGTTGGAGTCCTTTTGTTCAACCGGCTGTGAAAAGAGTTTCTGGGTCAACCAGAATCAGTGTGTTCAGTGTGATCAAACCCGACAGGACCTCATAGTTTAAAGCCAAAGATTTCTGACACAGCCTTTTAAAGTTAGACGTTGAGAACCCTGCAAGCCTTTTTGTTCGTCGGCATCTTTTGGAATAAAAAAAAAAAAAATCTTCCTTCATTCACTTATATTTTTAGCTTCTTAAAATAGCAAATGTCTCCAGACTTGCGCGCCATATCAGTAGAAAACAGTTTCAGAGTGTGAGTGAGCCTGAGAGACGAAGACGTGATGAAACGTCTCAGCTGTAAGCGAAGCTCTGGTCTGATGTAACTCAAACTGGGCACAAACCCACCGCCCTCACATTATCTCCTACGACGATCACTTTCAGCTGTCGGATTCATTTTGGCCCCCTGTGAAGTTGGACTGGAGATATTTTTATGATTTCAACTTAGAGGAGTTTGTTTTTGTCATTACTGAGTGAGAGTTTATCTGGAAAAAAAAACAGTAAATAAATATTTAAGACTTGTTTATTTTCACATTTCCCAGTGATTTTATTTTAAAACTATTGAAACTACTAATACTGCTAAAAATATAATCCTGTAAAACATTTGTTTGGGCTTTTGGTGGTTTGGAAAACCTCAACCGAATCCTTTAAGAAATTGAATTATGAATTATATGTGAAAAAAAAGATAATAAAAAACATCTTCAACTGTTTATTTATGCATTTTAAACATTTATCCAGAATGATTTACCTGTGCACAGACAACTTCTATAACTTTGCTATTTCATAAAGCAAAATTATAAGAAAACAAACATAAATGCTTATATTAAATGCTTTGCTAATTTTAGCTAAAATTTTTGCAATTTCAAATTTATTTTTAGCAATATTTATCATTTAACATTTTACCTGTGCATATAGTTTTATTTTTTATTATGTGTAATAAATTATGGAAAATTTTAAATAGCTTCTCTTGATCAGATTAGATCAGATCATATTAGCTTCATTTTGGTAAATTTACAACATAACAAAAAGTAAACAAAATAAAATACCATTTTACAAATAAATAATTTGGTTTCTTTATGCTTATACCCTATTCATAGGCTCTACAGTCATATACGTACTTAATAAACATATTTATTTCTAAATATGCAGCTAGCATGGGCGCTGTCTAGTATTTTCTTTGCTAGTTATTTCACCACAGTTTGTATTTGTCTAAAACTTTTATGGTGTATTATGACTTTTAGTGGTGTTGTAAACATTTATACCTTGTAAATGTCTGGACTGCAAGCTAAAATTTGAGCTCCAGAAATGCAGCCTTGTGACTGTGAACTTGAAACGTCACTTGGACGTCAATGTAGCAACACCTGACCTTTAGATTTAGATTCAGCTAGTTCAAACCAATTCAGTTTGATTTATTGTTCTAGTTCAGATATTAAACACTCAGCATTTTGTTTAGTTTAAACATTTCGACAGTTGAATTTAAAAATCCACATTATTTGTAAACAGCTCTAAAAAAATACCAGTTATTGATCATTTATGGAGTTTCATCACTAGTCGACGGTTAGGACTAATCAGCAGTTTGATCCAGACTTGTATATCCAGGCCTCGTGGTGCTCCAGGCTCTCTGTCTGAGCCGGACGTGATTTATTTCCATCAGCGCTGATTAAACCTAAACCCTAAATGCCCTTCAGTACACGGCAGGATTAGATTCCTCAGCGGGTCCAGTAAACCTCGCTGTTATACTTCCGCTGTTATCCAACAATCCTTAATTTAAGATCAGCCATAAATATTCTCCCGGTCATTTGTGGAGAACATGTAAGCGGGACGGGTGATAAAGTGGCAGAGCCGCAGAGAGATTTACGACCAAGACATGTGTAGCAGCGGCGTTTGCCTGGTGTGGGTTTCAGTTTGGACTTCGCGTCCCGAGTGCATGACGATTGAAACCCATCCGCCTGTTGCTGGGCATGTCAACGAAGGGCATGGACTCCAAGAAACTGCTGAGACAACAACATGTCCATGTGACATAAACTGGGAACTGTCGTTGGGGCAGAGAAAGCAGCTGAAAGCTGTGAGGTTTTAATGCTTCGCTTCAAACACAGAGACTGATCGGTGTTCATTATTTTTTATTTTTTAACTTTACTGTATTTAAAGGGGCAGTATTATGTATTTTCCAGGCATATAGTGTCATTTTACTGCAGATTTAACCTTCAGTTGTTCTAAAAAACATTTATATATCAAATATGAGTTAAAAGAGATTTCACTTCATAATTTAATTGGGCCTCTGTCTCTTTAAGAAATTCCTGGTCTTTCTGAAACTTCGCCTTCAAGAAGTCAATCCAACATGGCTCCTCTATTAACAACTTAACAACAATTTTAATAAACTCAACAGGTGAACAGTTCCACCAGGTGATTGCTAATTGCTTCTGGCTAGTCTGAAGGAGCAGAAACTGCAGGTCTGAGGAGGAGCTGTGCCTCGAAGGCGGAGCTAGATCCACCCAGGCGTTTTGTATAGCTGAATGGTTGCCAGGGAGCTTAAAGGATTTCTTAAACACGTTTCAAAAAAAAGCAACACTCCAAGTATGTTTTTGATGAGGGAATAACACTATAAAATGATGTAACGCTACAAATAGTAGATTTTACATAAAACTGCCCTTTTAAAGAAGAAACAGGGTCACTAAAGCATAGAGAATAATAAATTAATGACAGTCATTTTGTTATGTTCTGTTTTTGCTACATTTAGATCTAGATTGTCCATACAAAAGGAAATGTTCTTTTATGATGTAAACATGAGAAATGTGCTACACCAGCACAACAACATGTGAGGATTTGGACTTTTGTGTGTCTTTTCAGTTAATTGAGTCTCTTTGTTGTTCCGTCTTCCCCTTGATTGTTTCCAGCTGTCCCTTGTTTTCCCCTTTGCCCTCTGTGTATCTGACCCCACCTGTGTCACCTGCCCCTCGTCGGATCCTTGTTGTTTCTATCCTCCCGTGTTTCTGTTCCGTGCTTCCTGGGTTTTGTCTACTTTATCATTAAAATCGTAATTTCACTCTACAACCTGGGTCCGCCGCGTCAATTCTCACCACAACTCCGCTATTCATGACAGAACATGTAACTATGCCTTGCATAATTATTAATTATTTTTCATTTTATTACATTAAAGCCACAAATGTTGGTGGTTTTCATTGGGACTTGATGTGTTTGACCAACAGAAGTTGTGGCATATGTTTTTATCCATTCCCCTGAGTCAATACTCTGTATAACTTGGCTGCAAGTCGTTCTGCATATCTAGAGACTTAAATCTTTGTGCAAACCAGCTCGAGCTCAGTCAGCCGCCGATTCTAACTTGATTTAGGTTTGGACCTGTCGGTCGTGATAACAGATGTTGAATGTTAGCTGGATTTATTCTGAGATTAAATTACACACACTTGGACTCTATTTACTAACTAGGTGCTTTTTAAGGGACTTGGATTTCATAGAAGAGTGACCAAAGGGGAATGAATACAAGAGCAGGCCACACTTATCAGTTTTTATTTGTAAAAACATTGAAAACAATGTATAATTTTCCTTTAATCTCCAAATAATGTGCCAATTTGTGTTCCTGTCTTATAGAGTTTGTTGTATGTGACAAAAAGGGTGTTAATGCTTTTGTAAGTACAGTTTTCATCTTTTAAATAAGCCAATTGCCTCTACTAGTTTATATATAAAGCACTTTAAAACAACAACAGCTGCGACAAAGTGCTTTACAGATAAAATCAATGAGCATTCAAAATATGTAAAGGACAAAATGAAAACACTAAAACACTTAAAAGTAAGAGCAAAAGTCTCTGTCTCCTCCTCGCTTCAGTTTAGACCTCAGTGCCTCCATAATGCCATTCACATTTACTTTTTGAACACAAAAAATGCAAAGACATTCAATTAAAAAGACAGAAAGTGAAAAGAGCTAATCAATCACTTTAGATTTCTTTTAAGTAATGTAAAGATACTGACAAAATGTTGACAATATTGATAAAGAAGTCAGTGTTTTCTGGTTGTTTTGACAGAGATTCGTCCGTTCGGGCATATGTCATGTCAGCTCTGAGGTCACTGAAACGAGCCTCTGTCAGAGTAGCGATGACAGCTGAAAATAAACTGGACCTCTTTGGCTCAGCCTCTCCTTCCAGACACACACCGCCTGCATTCTGCCAGCCAGCTGCTGTGCTGCGTTCAGGTGCTAAGTCCTTTGGTCCAGGAGAGGGATGAACGGGATATATTAGTAATTTGCAGCAATACCCATCAGCGAATAATCCGTTAATGAAAATATTCATCAACGCTGTTTGATTAGCTGTTGGCTCAACAGTCTATAAAGTCAATAGTTGTTCTTTAGCAAAGATATGCAGCTCATGTGCTACAGTCTTGATGTGTTGCTAAATACAGCTGGGAAAACTGGGAATGTTTTGGAGGATTATGGAGAGTCTGGGATTACTTTCCTGAAATAAAACAAACCAGAAAACAACTTTAAGTGTCAAACACAAGCTTTTCTCTAAGTTTCTCCTGTTTAAGACATAATTTCATATATTTTCAGCTCATTAAGTTACTGACAGCATAGTTTTTTTTAATATACATTTAAGTCAGTTATACTATAAATAAATTACAATATGTTTGCACCTTTGCATTTGTACGAGGTCTGACTAAATTGCAATTTGATATTTTTACTGAAATGATATATTAATGAAATAAAATAACTTTTGGGTGGGTGAATGTTTAAATGTATTGATGCATTTATTCTTCCTGATAATAATCAAATAATGTTTTCCAAGTTTGCAGGTCTGACTTATGAAGTGCAGTTCTTGTAACATTGTTATTTAGGAATCTGTCATTTAAAAATAGTTATTCATAGAAGACAAGTAAAAAGATGAATGCTGGACTAATTAAAATTTGTTAGGATTCTGAAATTAAATTCAGAGATTAAAGAGAGAATTATTTTTTAGATGCCCTATCCAATGTGTTCTGAAGAAGTATTGAAAGAAATATTATTTTTACATTCTCCAATAAAATAGCCTTTAAATACATTCAGTAAAAAGTAATTTTAGTGCTTTAATCTTGTTTAATTAGAAGCTAATAGCTTAATTTAGGATGTTGGGAGGCTTGTCAGAGAGTATGTCTGCTCCTTTCCATGACTAACTAAAAATAAAGAGAAGGTAAGGGTTGACTTTTTAAGAACTGTTTTAAGCAGTGAAAGTGTTACTGTATACAGCTTATAGTGTTAAATTTAGCCATATGGCAGAAAAGTTTAGCATACTGTTCAAATATTGACAAAATACCACTTAGTAGCCACCCAAACACCGCGACAGTCAGCACACGCCGTCGTGAATATGGTGCGACCTTTCCACTTGGTCTTTAACGGTTGGACTTTTACTCCGGAGGGACCAAAGCGGAAACACGAATCGTTCTGCGCATGTCTGTTCACTCGTAACCTGGCTGCCTGCTAACGGTCGGAGAAGCTAATGGAGGAACCTAAAATGTCACTTTAATCGATCAGAGGAGCCGTTGGAGTTCGTGAAAAAGGGAAGCTGCACACTAACAACGAGTGGTATGTACTTAATGTTGATTTAAAAGCGGCGAACGGTGAGAAAAGGCTGTTTTCCCTGTTGATCTGGAACGGTTTCCACAGGCCTTTGCAGGCTGAAATAAACGTCTGCAACAACATATGCCAGGTTTTTGGTTAGGACCCCAATACGTCTGCAATATTTGGAATTTCAAGAAAGATAAAAGAAAAAACGGAATCGGCTGCGATCTGATTTAAAATGCACTGAGGTAATTTTAACGTTTCCGAAACGTGATTTCGCTCTTATGTTGTTCTGAACTTAGTTCTTGAGAGGATTGTTGGTAATGAAGACATAAGTATTTTAGGTTAAAGTTGGGGTAAACGCGCACTAGTACGAAGACCCGCAGACCTGCTTTCCTCCACTATTAGCTGAGCAGCTTTGACAGCATCCTTCCTTCACGGCTCATTGATGCAGGTCAGCAGGTTTTCTGTTTGTACCGGAAGCGCCCGAGGGCCCATCAGTATGCTGAGCACTGCATCGGCTATCCTGACCGTCTCCTCATCTTTATCGCCCTAACAAAAAAAACAAAAAAACAAAAAAAAAACATGGCGAACTAATTGGAAAAAAAAAATAATTAAGAAAAACCACTCCAATTTTAACTTTATTACTTTTATGGTTGTCACTGTGAACACACACACACACATGAATGTGTGAAACTGAAGTTAATGAATACAAAAACATACATGAAGGACAAGATTATAGCTTAAACATGGTGTGCAGTTTCCAGAAATACTGTACTCTGATAACAGGAATATGGATCTGAGTAAGATAATTTAAAAAGAAAACTGTGCATGTGTCAATATTTACAAGATGCGAAAAAACTAAACTGCAAATATTAGCAAAAAAAAAAAAAAATTCAAGATGAGTGAAACTGTTCACATAACAGCTGGGATGTAAACACTTAATGAGTTTGTTTAGAGCAGTTGCTGGGAGGAAGGATCTATGATAACTCTTCTTTGTGCACTTCGGATGCATCAATGTGTCACTGAAGGAGCTCTCTAGTTCAATCAGCTGCTCCCAGTTATAGTAACACTCCAAAAGCTTGTCAGAAATTAAAAAAATCCTCCCACCAGCACACAATCCAAAACCAAAGGAAAAACTTGTTCAAACATGCAAAGGCTCATCCAGAATAATTATGGACAGAGGTCTTCAAAAAGAACAACTCTGATTAACGGAGCAGAGCTACTCCAATATGCAGTTACCATGAACGACACAATACTAGAATCAAAAGCTCAATTTAGTTGCAAAATGTTCAGTTAAATACTTATATCACACCATTTATTCCATCCATCGTCAATCCATCCATTGTTCAAACAAACTTATCCTTGCACGGTTGTAGGGGAATTGCCTACTTCCAGCGGTTGTGAACTCAAGTAAAATGTTTTTCAATCAAATTTCTTCATTCAACTAAAAAAAAAAATCAATTATTGCCATTGAAGCTTGTCTTTTGGTCCTAGAAACATATTTTGTGTACAATGGGTGCCTGTGGCTCTATCAGAGGTGGTGAAATTGGATGTTTTTCCTTTGGTGAATGAACAAAGACCATTGGTACATTGCTGTGATGCAGAAGAACTACTGAAGAGGGCAACAGAAATGTGGCCCATTGTGATCCAAAGAAGAAAGGGATTAAGCCACTTCGGGTACATTCACACCAGGCCTGTTTAGTCCACTTTAATCAAATTCCAGTTTGTTGGCCTAAAATGTTCAGCTCATTTGGGGAGGTGAATGTGGAGTCAAACTCTAATGAAGACCAACAAAGCAAACTCTGGTCCACCTATAAACCTAGGTTTCGGCTCAGTTGAAGTGAACTCTGGTGCATATATATATATGAACGTCAATGAGAACAGAGATTGCTCCAAAAGCAGGAAGTGGGCTGTAGCGCAGGGCATTCCAGGTAAATCCAACAAAAACAATGGTCATATCTAGTGCTTGTGGGAGAAATCCTACAACTGCTAAAATGTGACACAACTCCTTTTTTGTTGACTTTTCCTGAAGAGGGAAGTTGAACTCAGTGTCATCTTGTTGTATCCTTCAGTGGTTCTTGGTGTAGCGCCACCACAGGCGAGGAGGAGAACAGGTTGCTCATAGTGTTTGGTTCTTTTGACACAGTGTAGTGTGAAAGCAAACTGCGGCAGTTGAAAATGGAACAAATTTTGTGATTTTGGTCCTCAATCGATCCGAGTCTACCGGACTATCGGGTGGGAAAACACCCTTTTGTTTGTTTTTGCAGGTTCATCCATGTAATCCTTTTTTTGACATCTGATCTTCTGAAGATTGAGTCAAGATGATAAGTCATCAGCAGAATCAATTTGGGTCATCACTACTTCAGAGCCTTACTTGTCTTATTAGATACCCAAAATGTCTTCATCTGGTTCAGCAGACTGTTCAGTTTAGAACAAGACTCTGATTAGGACTCAGATTAGGTTTAATATGTTTCAAGAAATAAATATTTAATTTGCATTTTGACTTTGTATGTGACAGCTCTGTTGATTTGTTCCTCTTTTTTAATAGAACATTTACTCTGGAAATCACCATCTTGGAAGTTCTGTTGCTGTTCATTGGCTTCCCAAGAACGTACCGTAAAGACAGAATTTTGCAACCTTAAAACTGATTATACAATGAAATGCCTCTTAGTGTACATTTTGTTTTAAATTAAAAGGTCAAATCAATTGTCTTCCATCTATTCGGGATCTTCTGTGGCAGTGAGCTTTTATTTTTAACTGATTTTTTTTGTTACAATGGAAATGGTCCCTAGTAAACAATTGTGTCTTTGTGTCTTACAAACTGTTATGAAAGTGTTTTCTGTACCATATCTGTTGATATATTTTGTAAGACTTGGAAAATATATTGTAAAAATGTCTGTGTAGCTAACAGCAGAGTTGGCTAATGGACAGGAAACCTCCAAATGAAGGATTTCATTCGGCTACAAAGCTAAAGTCTAGCCCCAGTCATTAACCTTGTGTCTTTGTTCTTTTAAACTTTTCAGCTTTTCTTTGCTTTTGGAGAATTGTGCCCCGTGTCCTGCTCCAGGGGTCCTAACAACCCCACTTCTCAGCGGGCTTCCTGGAAGCGCGCCACTGACAGGAAGGCAAGCTGCTTCTTTGCAGTTGGCCCAGCTGAAGGCTCAGCTAGCATTAACGCAGATGAACAATGTTCTCGCTGTTGGTGGCTGTGCTTCAACCTTGACATCAAACACCCACATACCTGCTCTGGGATTGCCCACAAAACCACCTTCGCCAACTGCTGTGGCAATCAATCTCCTGAACCTTCTGAAGATTGTCAACACTATGTCTCATCCGATGTATAATCCCTTTGGCCCTGGCAAACAGATGCCACCCCAGGGACCTTATGGACTCTCTGGTGGGCAAATGGAGATGGACCCTCGGAGGCCACCGCCTCATTTTGGCTCTGGTTCCAACTTCAGCTCTTCTGGATCTTCTGGTCTTACCCATGGACCCTCTGGAGGACCTATACCATCCATTATGTCTTTACCAGGAAACTACAGACCCGAGAGGAATAAGATTACAGTAGATGAAGACATAGACAGATGTTTGGACTTGAATATCAGTAGAGCCAGGGAGGAGGTGATACAAACTTCATCAAGCCAAAATACCCAATTTACTAACGTTCAAAGAGACATATTTCCTTCTTCCAACAAAGGAATGCCTTCATATTTGACATGTCCTGCTACTCTAGTAAACAGATCCTTTACCGTGGACAGTAGTAACAACAGTTTGGACTGGTTGCCTATATGCCAGAGGGGTTCAGAGGAAGAGTCGTCAAAAAAATATTCATCTGCATCCTCCAGCTTCCTAGGCAGTGGTGCAAGTCTTTTCAGTACCTCCGGTGAAGGAAAACATATGTCATCCACTCCAGGTTTGGGTGACTATGACATAAAAAGACCAGCTAAGTCTGTGCCTCCTCCGGAGCCCATTCGCCCCAAGTATACTTCAGAATCAGCCTCTAACATCCTCCTGCACTTTGGTCTTGAAAAAGAAGACTTGGAACACCTAATCTCTTACCCTGAAGACCAGATAACACCTGAGAACCTGCCTTTCATTCTAAGGCAAATCAAGCTGGAGAAAGAAAGGAAAGCTGCAACTGCTGTTCAACCCAAATCCTACAATGAAACTCAACCCATCAGAAGTATGGGTGAAAAGGACAAGTTTATACCTTCCATAAGAGCAGGGTTCAATTCAGATCAAATATCATCCACTGTTCTCAAACCAAGTAAAGTGATTGATTATGGACACACTGGCAAATATACCACAGGGATTGGGAATGAAGTTGGAAGAACTGTTGGCAGTTCAGCTGTGGCTGGTACAAGTGGAAGTTTGTTGTGTATGGACACTTTCAAACCTGGCAGCCATGTCAGAGATCCTCTTCAAAGAGGCCAGGGAGAGCTGAAAACTGGACCAGTTGTCTCTTCACATGGCCAGATGAGTTCTGTCTCCACTGTAGACTCGGTGAGGAGCCCTGTGGCACCATCAAGCAGCGATCTATCTAAAAAATTGGGAGTCCAAACAAGCCAGACTTCAACGTCGCTCTTTCCATCTTTCGGATTGCTGAACAAGGACACAGAATTAAGATTACTCAAGCCCGAAGGCCCCCAAATTCCTCCCCCAAAGCATCCAGAGCCAGCTCGCCAGGCATCCACTCAACCCCAGCCATTCAATCCACCCTGTAATTTAAGTCGTGGAGTTCATCCTGGGCGTCCCGGCCTTGTGCTTATTCATAGTAATGACTCTCACAACAATAATAAGGGCAAAACTCAAGGTCAAGGATTAAAAGCTCCTGACCAGGCGAATAAGATACCAGCACAACAGCAGCCAATTCAGCAAACTCTACAGCATCAAGGACCACCACCACAGAAGCCACAATTTCAAATGCATCGGCAGCCAATTCCGCCACTGACACAAGTACAACAAGGTCTTCCTGCTACCATGCCACCCCGGTTGTCTCTCTTTCCAGTTCGTCCTGCTCTACCTACACCAGCCCATGTTCCAATCCGCCCTCCTCTTCCTATGCCGGCCCCAATGCTACTTCATCCTTCTCTACCTACACCAGCCCAAGGCCGGATGGATGCTATGCCTCGTATGGCGCCTCCAGTTTTCAAAGACCAGACATCAGTACCAAAGATGGGTCCGTCCAAACTACCAACACCGGCCATGATGCAGGACTACGCCGCAGCAACACCAAGAATATTTCCTCATACCTGTTGTCTTTGTATGAAAGAATGTACCAATATGAAGGTGAGTGGAAGAAATTGTTCTCCTTACATTTAGGATGTTGTTTGTGTATGTTGGAGATTCATCCTGAGTTTCAATATAAACTGACATGTTTATGTTTGAGAAAATATCGTTTTTAATTAAAAGATTGTTATAAAACGTGAATTATTGTGAATATCAAACCATAGAAATTATTGTTCAACTTTTCATGGTTAACAACCCTGTTCCAAACTAAAAGGTATGTACCAAAATGTTAAGAGCAATAGTTCTTTATTAATTTATAAAGTTCCTTTGTGGGATTGGCAAACAAATTTGATCATCTGAAACTAGTCAGAAAATATTTTGTATTAGATTGATATAGATGTTTCAGTGGCTTGAAATGAATGTTATTGGACTAACCATGCTTGCTATGTAATCACATGTATACATCTGCTAAAAATGTGGGAGAAATGTTTTCTTGGACATTGAGGAGGACAAGATGGGTCTCTGCAGAAGTAAAGGATCAATGGAAGATGCAGAATGTTTTTATTTGTTTTACCTCAAACATATTTATTTTTTTGTAGGAGCTTCAGGAGAAGCTGTTTCTAACTCTTTCTGGGGTTAAGACCAAATACCTTATATTTATTCTGTTTTCATCTCCAAGTAGCATATTTGGTCTTACCCTTGTTTCTGGTTCCTGCTCTGCTATCTAACTTGCCTGACCATTGCTTTCCTACACTCGATTCTCATCTCCTTTCAGTGCTCCATCTGGGATTTGTCCCACTGAGCTTGATTTCTTAGGATGCATTTCATTAGGACCAGGAGGAAGTGACGCTGTGAAGCCTAGTACTCTATTGATTCTTGGGGTGCATTCACAGCCTTGTGTAGTCCGCTTCCATCAAACTCTCATTGGTTTGCCTAGATGGTTGGTCTGTGGGGAGGGATGAATGGACAATCAAATTCGGATGTGGACCAAAAAAGCTAAATTTGGTCCACCTGAAAACCTAGGTCTCTGTTTGGTTGAAGTGAACTCTAGTGCAGTATATGTGAATGCCACACAGATCGAACACTGCTCCATTAGCAGAAAGTGAACTATAGTGCAGGGCATTCTGGATAAATGTAACCAAAACAAACATGCTAACAGGAGAAATGTCTCGTGTGACAAAAGAGAAATCCTACCACCGGTGGCATCACTCCATTTTAATTAACATTTTGTGAAGAACGAAGATGTGCTCAATATCGTCTTCTGAAATTTTTGTCTCTCTTTTCTTTTTTTTTTCTTTTTCTAGTGGTTCTTCTTGCAGTGCCACCACAAGTGAGGGGGGGGAACAGGTTGCTCAAAGGCTTCGTTAGATACATTGCAGTGTAAAAGAGGACCACACCTGCTGAAAATGTTACAAATGTTGTAATTTTATTGTCCAAATCAAACAGTCTACTGGGTTATCAGGTGTACAGACTCCCTTAAGTCTGTCTTGGAAGGCCAGCAGATCAGATTAACAGCTCTGCTCCACACTTCTCTCTTTGCAGTGGGGTTGTTTACATGCAAATTCCAGTAAGTGTCAGAGCATAGCTCCCTTTGTTATCGTTCTTATATACATCATGTCCAAATGTTAGCGATTGGGTAAAATCAGATCCAATTGTTGAAAACTTCAACAGAGTCCACACCTACAGCCAGCAATTACTGAGTCTAGATCTTCCGTATGAAACAAAGTATAGAACAAGGGTCTGGTTTTTACCAGACGAACAAACTACCATTTTTATTTTTTTGTTTGCATAATATGTCTTAAAGATGGACATTCTGCCTCTCATCTTTCTCCTGTCAACCCCTCCCTTCTCAAGCTGCTTTTTCTTCCTTGGATTGAACATTGCAACAGTCCTGATGGGATTTAGGAGACTAGAGATATTTCAAGACCTAGAAGACTGAAGAACCAAAAGATGGAAGTTCCCAAAGGCTTCTTCTCATTGTTACAATTCTGTAAAACCTCTGCTTTTTTTGATAAAGATTGTACTCTTGATGATGTTTTAAATTTGGATTTGGGTTTATTCCGTTTGCTTTGTTTTTATTTCTGTATATTTGTTCTTTGTTTAGTAATTACTAAACTTAGTAAAATACTGTTTTATTGTCTGAATATATAACAAAGTTTTTGATGAGTTAATGTTAGGTTTAATAACAGTGGTGTTTTAATACATCTGTTTGTTGTTCTGAATAGGACTGGCTCTCCCACCAGAACACTAGCCTTCATCTCGACAACTGCAGACTGCTGAGGTTACGGTGAGTTTAAGATAAACTTTGCTTTCACTCCATAATTTCCCACTGTGTTACAATAAAAATTCTATTGAATTTTTATTGTAAGAAGTCATGGGCTAGGTGTTTATAGATATACTTTGGAACAACAATAACTGCATAACTTCGTGGTATACACAAAGGAATCAGAAATATGTTCATGTAGTCGTTGGCCAAGTTTAATGTTCCTTCAGTTGAGGCCCACAGTTTGGAACAATTACGAATTGGTTTTAAGCGTTCCTAAGTCAGTTGGTTTCTTGAGTAGTTGCTGTCTTAATATTGGAACCTTGTCTCCTTTTGATTTTAATTGGTGTTTTATTTTTTTCCCAAAGATACCCTGATTGGGATGGGACGACACTGGAGTTATTGAGGTAACTGCTGGATTGTAGTCATAGTTATGACACCTTGTGATCGTTCTCCTTTTCTGTTTTTCAACCATGCTTTTCTTTGTCATAATTCTCCACAGTGGTCCGGGTACAGGTACCCAAGCCTCCCCCACAGCTCTTGGCCAGAGTTTCCATGAGACTCGTTCCCATTCCCTTAGCCCTCATCGCCAACGTGGATCAGAGGATGGCAAGGAAAGTCCACACCACCATTATGGGTCAGAGAGTAGAAGACAAAAACGTAGCAGCCGCTCTCGATCACGTAGTCCACAACGCCATCATTTTTCTGATGGTCAAAGAGAGAGACGAAGTAGCAGATCGCCACACACCTCCAGACACTCTCGCAGGTCTTTTAAAAAAATATACAAACAATGTTATATATATATATATGTCATAAAATTTTGTAAGTCAGCTATAATTGATCAATTGTTTCTTTTAGGTCCCGCTCCCGCTCTCGCTCCTATGATCGCCCAACCTCGTCTCACCACCGCTCACGTTCAAGAAGTTACGAGAGGCAATCACCTTCCCTCTTCCCCAGGAAGAGGGAAGCCAAGCGGTCGTCACCAAGGAGCATCTATGAGCGTCGATCGTCTCCAAGAAGAAGCGATGAGAGACACGCGTCACCAAGGAGAAGTCGTGAGGCGCGGTCACCAGCGGAGAGATCTGCACCTCAGCATAAGAGATCCAGAAGTGCCGACAGACTGGCTAAGAGACTCCTGGAAACAACAGGTCTGAAGAATGCCCAATATATTTTACTTCAACTTTTAATCAATGAGTAAATTCATGCTGGTAAATCACAAATTCTCATTGTTCTTCTAGCTGTCCAATCTCTGTCCAAACAATCTAACCTGGAGGCCATGGTTAAGACTCTGGCTCCTGCGTTACTGGCTGAACTGGCTAAGATGAAGTCCTCTTCCAACACAGAGAAGAAGACATCTTCTGCTAAATCATCTAAAGCCACATCCAGCCATCCAAAGAGCGGGAAAAGCTCTTCAGCAAAGCCTATGGTGAGTTTCATTTGACAAATTGATATGAAGCCTTGTTTTATCTGCTTACTCTGACTTTGGGTTGTGACTCTTCAAAATAAAAGTCGCAGAGAGGAATCAGTCAGCTTGCATCTCCTTAATTACAACGAATGTGCGAAGGTTTTAAAACTTAAAACTTAACAGTGCTTAAAACATTTTTTACAAAAAAATGATTGGCGTTTCATGTTTTTATCCGATTATTTATTTTTCTTTCTGTTTCTTCAGTCCGCTGAGTCCTTATCTGCTGGAAAAGTGAGGCTCTCTAGCGTTTCTGCTTCCCTTTCCCATGGTGACATTTTTGATGCCGTGGAGAAATTTGGAAAAGTCAAAGAAGTGATTATAGCAAGAACATCACTACAGGTATGTAGTATACATCTAATTAATTATTGGTTATTTTCATAACCAATAATGTGTTGATCTATCCAAAAAGTAGATGAATGGGATGAGCGGCCATAATTTGATTTGTACATTTTATTCTTTAATATTGTCTGTACCGGTAGGCAGTCATTCATTTCGAGAAAGAGGCGGATGCAGAGAAACTGAAGAAATTACAATGCCTGCAAGTGAAAGGACTGACTGTCTATGTTGACAAAAAAATGGTAATTCACTTTGTCTTTTGCTTCACGAATTTACCACGTTCAATAACAGGACTGAGTCGGAATCAATGTTCTTTATTTACAGAATGTTGTTTCCAAGAAGCTTCACTCGGTGCAGAAGACAGTTTCACAGAAGTAAGTTTTGCTCACAGTAACACTCAAGTTCAGCTATATAAAAGACTTAAGGTTGGTTTTAATAAAGCTAGACGACTCAGTTCCAACATTAAAAATATTAGCATCAAAATATGTTTGATTTTAAAGTAAGAAATCAAGATCAAATACTGTGCTATGTTAGAATCAGCTTTAACTTTGGTTCTACTTTGCTCTCAATGAAGACATTTAAGAGGAAAATTGTGGATCATTCATATATTCATAGAGTTTTTACAAAAGAGGAAGATGAGGTTGAATTGGTGTAAATAGGCATGGTATCGACCTGGGCTCTCTGACAGTAAACAGTTTGTGTCCAGGATGTGTGGGGTCTGCAGAGAAGTTAGCTGCCCTTTTTCCACTCTAAATCTCTAAAAGTTGTGAGGGAATGTTTGTTTGTTGCAGTCTGGACCTGTTCTATCTTTTGTTTTCTGTAAATATTTCTAATAATGATAAACGTCTACTGGCTGCTTTATTACATGCCCATACCTAGTTATGTTAGAGTTGAGTCTTCTCCTGGCAAGGCATAGCTAGTACGGTTCTCAGCCATTCTTTGTTACAAGGAAGGTTATTGTTGCTTTTCTCTAAATTAGATACCGCAGTTTTCTTCATGCACGTTTATACAACGTGATAGGACATTTTGGAAGACTGTTTATGTGTTAAATTAGCCTAAGAAAAACCTTCAAAACTCTTTTCTTTGATTCAGATAATTCTCCTCTTACTTCATCCTTTGTGACTTTTCTCTATAGAAAGTCTGCGGAGTCCAGTATAACATTCACTGGAAAAGATAAGACACCTGCATTACCTGGGGCTAAAACCATCACAACAGGCAAAGTTGCTACAAAAGCAAAGGGTGTCCCCACCAAGCAGGCAGCTGTAAAGAAACCCGACGCAGCTGGAAAAAGTGCAGTAAAACCGGTTGGAGTTAAAGCTACAGAGGGCTCAGAGGTCCAAAAAACCAAAAGTCCAGCAAAGACGCCTGATGCCAATGATTCTAAAGATGAAGCAACAAAGACGAAACCTGAAAGTGATGAAATAAAATCTGCTGAAACTCCCAGTGAGACTGCTGAGGTGATGAAGACGTCAGATACAACTGTCGGTGATGAAGATAAAGAGGAGAAAATGGCATCTCAGGTGAAGGAAGTGACTCCTGTAGCAGAAACATCGTCAAACCCGGTGAAGGCTGAAACCCAACCAGACACTTTGGGTGTGAAGGACTTAGAGTCCAAATCAGCACCACCAGAAAACCAGTTGGTTGCTGCCAAAGCAGAAAGCGAAGAGCTCCCCCTGGTGACCAAAACTGTCGACACAGTGGAAACCTCTGAAGAGAATCAACTAGAAGAATGTCTCAAACTGGATTCTGTAAGAATCAAAGTTGAAGATGTTGAACCTGGAAAGACTGAACCAGAAGAATCCATGGAAATTTTGAGTTCTGCTGAGTCCAAAGACCAAATTTCAGAAACTGTGAAACCAGCAGCTAGAGTTAAAACTCCACCATGTTCGTTGTCTCCACGTAAAACCTCTGCTGATCCACCTCAAACACAGCAAACCACTGTGAAAACTGAAAAAATGTTAGTGAGAGAGTCATCGCAGGTCCAGCCGTGTCCGATGGAGGAATCAGAACCGCCAGCAGGAAAGTTAAAGACAGAAACTGAGCAACTACAGTCTCCAGAGAAGTCAGAAACAAAGCAGGAAGGTTAGTTTGAAACAGTTTCCATACAGTTGTCATGCAAATTTTGAGCAAACTTTTAAAATGACGTAAAGTAGAAAATGCATATTAGGCGTTTTTCCGTCTTCTGGTTTAGCGTAATTTTGTACCAGGTGTTGACATTAGGGATGGTTGTAGTAAAGGGGATCTAGCAGTTACAAACTAGATCCAGGTGAGACTGGCTCTAAATCATGGCATCTAGATGTTTACTAGTATTAGAAACTACTCCTAATACAGCAATTTAGGAAATCCCTTAATATTTTGCACCCATTTGTTGTTGCATATAAAAGCAAAATGAAACCATTTTTGCTTGTATCGAGATATTTTATGAAGTTACGAAGTGTTTGTGATGAATTTTGAGGAAAAGAAAATCGGTCTAGTTTTTCTATTTTTATCTTGTCAAGGTGTTTATTTGAACCTTGACCAAACTAGCCGATAGCCACCAGTCATTACCTTTTACAAGGTTAAACAGGTTACTTTAGGAAAAAGTGTTGTACCGATAACTAACTCCAGTTTTTTGAATTCATATGAGCATGACATAAAAATAAATCTTTGTGTGAATTCATTTTATTTTTACTCTGAACAATCTGTGACAGATGTAAGCAGTCATCTGACAGCAGAACCTGTGAGAGACGTCGTAGCCATGAAGCTTGAGGAACCAACATCTGCTGAAGCGAAGCCTGCTGATGACGCAGTGGCACCAGCTGACGTTTTCTCCCTCACAGCCAAGGTGAAGACAGAAAAGCAGGAGCAACAAAAAGAAACACGTAAGAAGTCTGTCAAACAACCTCAATGTTTGAGTATTCTGTCAGTTTGCACATCATTTCTCCCTAAAACAACTTGTCTTACAGAACACACACCACAGAAAACTGTCAAGTCCTCAGTGGTAAGTTTTATTTCCAAAACACTTCATGAGTATTGTTCATCATTTGTGTGGAAGTTAACATCCAACCTGATTAATGTTTATTTGGGGTGTGGAGAAGGCTGATCTTTATCTGTGGATGGCTGTTAAATTCTTATGAGATCACGAGATTCTCCATTTGATGTTTCACTGAATTTAAAAACCTTTCATTGCCAGTAATGTCAATTAAGAATATATTAAAGCTGATTGAGAGCCTCTTGACTGGTATTAAAATATGTGGATAATTTTTTATTTATTTAGTCAGAAACAATGCAGAAAATAAACATTAATTTTGCAAAATATATGGAAGAATCCATTGCAGCAAATTTGCTACAACTTGCTGCAAGTTTAATTTGAGTAAAATATACAAATATAAATACCAGAATGGTTTATTTACCAGGTTTCTGCACTCAAACCAGAAATGAGCTTTCAGTTCTACTTTTCTCTTAATTAAAACATTTAAAACACAAATATATATGAAAAAGGCAAAATACAGATTAATACCAGGTTTTGTTACTTGTAAATATGTGTAGGTGTGTTGTTTTTACATGGGAGGAAGACGAGGTTGAACTTGTGCATTATGCATTATATCGTTCTGGGCTGTCAAAAACTTTACTTTGTCCTTTCGTACCTTTTTACTGTGTAATATTAGCTTTCTGTTTTGTTCGCAGCCTCTTTTAGAAGACTCACAAAATGAGAAACAACCTCCACCTCAAACCCGTGCCTCAGTTTCTCCTACTCCAGCAGAACCCATCCAGTCAGGTTCTGTCAAAGCAGACATGAAGGCTGGAAAAAATGAAACGGAGGTTGTTGCAATCCCAACTGTGTCTCGTAAGTCCAATGAAAATTCTGAGAGAAAGCTTTCACCCAGAGCTCCAGTCGTCCCTGCAGAAAAACAAACCACGCCTGTTCCGTACACCTCCACCATGTCAGTCACTGCTTTTGGAAAACTGGCGGACAATGATGCCGAACTTCCTCAGATTGATGAAGAATTTTTCAGGGCGCTCACAACAGCACTTCGTGAGCACAGACTAAGAAAGGGAGAAAAGAAAACAAGTGAAGAGGTGAGACTGGCTCTAAATCATGGCATCTAGATGTTTACTTGTATTGGAAACTACTGCTAATACAGCAATTCTAGGAATCTAATACTTTTATAATATCTGTTGACCTATTATCAAAATTGGGACTTAAATGCTCTTATTTAATGGATACTTTTTGTTCAGTACTTGACTAAAAAGCTGCCATTTTTGTGAACCAGACACCTAATTAAGTTCTGCTGTGGCTAAACTTAAAAGTTATCTAAAAATGCTTTAAAAGTCAGAAAACTGATTTTTTTTATTTGATTCTTTAGAGTCTCACCATAAGCAAAACAACCTCTGAAGATATGAAGGAGGAGTACACGCCACTCGCAAAGGTAAATTAGCAGAGTTGTTTTCCCTAATCATGATATTTTTGGATTAGATTTTCTTTGTATTCTCCGTATATTTTACTAAGAACAGTTGACATGTAAGATTTTGTCTTTTGTTGTGAATCAAATTAATCGTAACTGTCGTTTCCTCTCCACCCAGGATGAAAGCAAAGAGGAGGATAATTACTCGGACCCTTTTGATGAGTTTGACTTTAACTTTGGAGACTTTGTGACTGTTGATGAGATTAGTGAAGAAATGGATGACACTGTGGTTGAAGATACCTCTGTTTCGTTAGAGTCGATATCCAGAGATACAACAGAAAGGCAGAGCCCAGAAGTGTCCTCGGCTGCCAGTAAGACCTCAACAAGGTCTTCAAAAAACTGCAAGAGCTCAACTTCTTCCTCATCCAAGTCTGAAAAGGGCAGTGACTCTTTAAGTTCCACCTCTGAGTCCGAAAACAAGCAGAAACCTTCCTCTGAATCTCCCAAATTAGAAACCAAAATCTCATCTGTTAGTGGCGTTAAAGCTAACTCCACCCCTTCTAACTCTGTAAAAACTCCACTTTCCTCTGCTCATAAATCTCAGTCAAACAAGAGTAAGCCTCCCGTTAGGTCATCAGAAGCATCATCCTCTGGTCGAAGTACTCGTTTATCAGCAGCAGCCATGAAATCATCTGTAGGAACACAGCAGGTGGGTAAAAAGGATGTAAAACCTAAAGAGAGTGCCGTGGCAAAGTCTGACCACCATGTGTCAGCAGAGAGCTGTTCTGCAAATACTGTTGAGTCAGAGTTGAGGATAAAAACATCGAAGATTCAACCCACTGAGGGACAGAGCTCACAGATCCAGATTCTGAAGACAGATTTTAAAAATGTCAAAGAGATGAAGAAAAACGCAGTGAAGGATAAGAAAAAAGACATGAATGGCAAAAGCACAGAGGAGAAGAGAGGCAATAATGAGAATAAACAAATCCTTGATTCCTTCAAAGAAAAATCTGATGAACAGAAAAACAAGGATGGGAATCAAGACAGAAGAACAGAAATTCAAATATCTGGACCTGAGCAAGACCACCTCACTCGTCAAGGAGCTGATAATGACAACTGTCCATCAGGTGGATACCAGGAAATGGAAGTAGATGAGTCTACCAAGCTGCAGGATGGTGCACTTAAAGATCAAGCTCCCACAGCTCATGATGAAGAAACCAACCAGACTCCAAATAGCAGTAGCATAAAACAAAATAATGACATTCGTTTATCCGAGAAAGTCTGTGAAACCTTCAAAGAGGTTGGTCAGACCTCTAATGAAGGAGACCAAAATGACAGCAGACACTTTGACACTTTGAAAGACCAAAAACTTGTAGTTCCCCCTGATCTACTGTCTAAAGCAGATGGTGAACCCACAGATGAAGAGGCTTATGAGGTCATAGATTCATTGGACGATCAACCAGCAACAACTAAGGCAGAATCAGAAACGGAGAAGAATGAACAAAGAAAGAAAGAAAGCACGACCACCTCTGGAGATGATAGACCGACCAGAAAAGGACGTTCAAGGAGCCGAACATTTAAAAGTGAAGAGAAAGAAAATTCACTAAAGGAACAGGACAAAACAAGAACATATGTGACACGAACAAAGGACAGCAAGATAGAAAAAGAAGAGAGTCTTGAGGATTTCGAAGAAATGGTCTATGAAGTTGTGGACTCCATTGAAGACGATTCTGTTCAAGAGCCCTCAACCACAGGAAGTTCTAGTAGGAGACGAAAACCTAGAGGAAACAAAAAAGATGAGAAGACCTCACCTCCCGTAGAAGAACCTAAAAAATATGACGACGAAGAAGAGGAAGTGTTTACAGTTTTAGACTCTGTGGAAGAGGAAAGTCCCAGTGACAAACCAGTGTTGACAAGGTCGGCTAGAGGAAGAAGAGAAAACACAGCAAAGAAACTTGAAGAAAATACTAAAACAAAGGAAGACAAGACCCCCACAAGAAGAAGATGCACACCAGTCAGAGATTCTAAGGAAAAAGAAAAAGAGAAAACTCCAAAAATAGATGTTCCTCTAAAGGAAAGTACACTAACGAAGAGTGACTCTGCTATAACGAGCACTATTGATGAGGACACTATCTCTATGGAATTGGATGCTGTTGAGTATGACCAACCAACTACACAGAAACCAAGAAGAGGAAGACCAAAGAAGGACAATAAAACAAGTCAAAAACAAAGTGAGGAAGAAGAAGAGCCTGTTTATCAGATTGTAGATTCTCTAGAAGAAGATCACGAAAATACCATGATGGTGACATCCAGTCTTCAGAAAAAAAGTGAGACAAAAGTTGAAAGAACTGCAGATGTCAACATTGTTTTGCTTACCAAAGTGAAGGAAGACAAGTCCCCCACAAGAAGACACACACCAGCCAGAGATGCACAGGAAAAAGACAGAGTTCATCTAAAGGAATGTGCACAAACAAAGAAGAGTGACACTGCTGTAACAAGCGCTGGTGAAGTGGACGGTACTTGTAAGCAATTGAATGTTAAGGATGGTCAACCAACAACACAGAAATCAAGAAGAGGAAGACCAAAGAAGGACAATAAAACAAGTAAAAAACAAACTGAGGAAGAAGAGCCTGTTTATCAGATTGTAGATTCTCTCGAAGAAGATCAAGAAAATACCATGATGGTAGAATCCAGTCTTCAGGAAGACAGTGAGCCAAAAATTGAAATGACTGCAGATTTCAACACAGTTTTGTTTACCAAATTGAATGAAGACAAAACTCTCACAAGAAGACAATGCACACCAACCAGAGATTCCCATGAAAAAGACATACTTCCTCTAAAGGAAAGTACACCAACACAGACGAGTAATGCTGCTGTAGTAAACACTGGGGAGGAAGACACTATTATTGAAGAACTGGATGCTGTTGAGGATGGCCAACCAGCAACACTGAAACCAGGAAGAGGAAGACCAAAGAAGAATAATAAGACCAGTAATAAACTAACTGAGAAAGAAGAGGCCGTTTATCAGATTGTAGATACTCTAGAAGATGATCAAGACAAAACCATGATGGTTCATCTGGAGGAAACTGAGGCAAAAGTTGAAATGACTGAAGATGTCAACACAGTTTTGCTTTCCAAAATGAAAGAAGACAAGATCCTCACAAGAGGACAATGCACACCAACCAGAGATTCTCAGGAAAAATACATAATTCCTCTAAAGGAAAGTACATCAACAAAGAAGAGTGATTCTGCTGTATCAAGTACTGGTGATGAGGATGGTACTTATGAAGAATTGGATGCTGTTGAAGATGGCCAACCAGCAAAACAGAAACCAAGAAAAGGAAGACCAAAGAAGGACAATAAAACAAGTAAAAAGCAAACTGAGAAAGATGAAGAGCCTGTTTATCAAATTGTAGATTCTCTAGAAGTTCAAGGAAAAAACTTGATGGTAGAAGCCAGTCTGCAGAAGGAAAGTGAGACAAAAGTGGAAATGGCTGCAAATGCCAACACTGATTTGTTTACCAAAACAAAGGAAGACAGGAACCTCACAAAAAGACAACACACACCTGCCAGAGATTCCCAGGAAAATGAGACAGAGAAAACTCCAAAACCAAAGGTTTGTGTTCCTCTAATGGAAAGTACACCAACTAAGAAGAATGACGCTAGGCAGCTAGGTGGGCAGGAGACTACAAATGAAGTATTGAATGTTGTTGAGGAAGAGGTTGTTGAGCAAGCAACACGACCATCAAGGAGGGGAAGACCAAGGAAAGACAATGAAATAAGTGAAAAACAAACAAAATATCTGAAGGTTGACTCATCCAGAAAGGATGATGATGAAGAAGAAGCAACATATCAGATTCTTGACTCTGTTGAGGATGAGGTGGTTGATGACGTAGCTCCTGTAGACCAGTCTGAGTGCGCAAAAACGTCAAGCAATTTTGCAGATGATGACATAACGAAGGAAATGATTAGATCACTATTAAATGAGGAGGAAGGAGGGACAATTTATCAAATTGTAGATTCGCTGGAAGAAGATCAAGTTCAAGAAGAGACGATGACAGAAACAGCCATGCAGGAGGAGAGTGAAACAACAGGAGATATGGTAGCAAATACTGACCATATACTGTCCAGCCCCTCAACTGTAGAACCATCCGAACAAACAGGTGATGAGAAGGAGACTCAGTTGACTGGTAAACAAGAGGATCCATCTGCTAAAGGCTCTGACACTGAGGGGAAGGAGAGTACATTGAAAGCAGATGTTGTAGGGGAAGACAAGTCTTTAAATCAGCCAAATAATCACCTCAGTACATCAGAGGAGAATACACCAACATCACCGAAGAGCAAGGACACAGTAGCAACTGAAAATATTCTTGTGAACCTAGATCAGGTGAGCGAAGATGAGGAAGATTATCCTGATGACGCGGCGGAGGAAGAAGAACTGAAGAAAAGGCAAGCTGCTGTTAAGAAAAGACAAAATGACCGTGAGGAGAAAAGGTCCAGGGAAAGAGAAACTAGGGAGCGAAGGAGTCGAAGCAGCAGCAGAGGAGGGAGTAGGAAATCAACATGGGAACCGGAGGAGACGAGTCAAGAAGATTTGGAAAAGGTTGAGGTAGATACCCGGGATCTGGTGACCCTTGATGAGGTGGGAGAAGATGAAGTCGGAGAGGAAGCTGTGAAAGAGGCTTCAACATGGGAAGTGGAACTCACGGAGGGAGAACTGCAGGATCTCGTTACATTGGATGAGATTGTTGAGGAAGAGGAAGGACAGCTTGAAGCCCTGCCTCAGAGTCTGGAGAGCCAATTCAAGGACTCTCTACAACCAGAGGTATGGTTGAGATCCAACTATAGCTTGTTTGAATCGAACATTACATCACAGATATCATAAATCTCACTGGCTTTTTTGTCTCCTTTTAGACCTCGCCAACTTTGACAGAAACCACCCAGATTGAGGAAAACAAAGATGACGATAATCATCCAAAAGAAGAACCTTCAAGCTCTTCTAAACGTAAACTCGATGACACCACAGGTCCGTGACTAATGTCCTTAGAGGACTTTGCCATCAGTCTGTTTGGTTTCATTTCATATCGAGAGGGTTAGATTTCCTGCATAAGTAACCATGGCAACATGTCTAGGTAAAGAGTAACCAGCTTCATTATGCTGAAAATCCTAAACTGAGGCTAAAGTTAACTTCTTAAGCCACCAATTCAGCTTGGTAAGGTGCATTAACAGTATTTCCTTTAGTCCGCTCTAATCAAACTCTCGTTCGTTTGCCTAGAAAGTTTGATTCATTTGGTGAGATGTGAGTGCTTTATCAAACTCTGATGTGAACCAAGAAAGCGAACTCTGGTCTGCCTGCAAACCTCGGTCTTGTTTCAGTTAAAATGAATTCTCGTGTGGTTAGAATGTATATGTGAATGCCAAGCCTTGTGCCTTGTGTTGAGGTAGACTACAACACAAGGCATTGTGGGTAAATACAACCAATATAAACCAATGTGCTTGTCTAGGGCTAGCAGGAGAAATTTTTGTTTACATTCTTGAAGGAAGTTGTGCTCAGTGTCTTCTTCAGATGTCTTTGTGTTGTTTTATTCAGTGGTTCTTGGTGTAGCGCCCCCACAGGCGAGGAGGAGAACAAGGTGCTCAAAGGGTTTTGTTTGTTTGACACAGTGCAGCATGAAAGCGAACCGCACCAGTTCAGAATGTAACAAATGTTGCAATTTTAGTCCCGAATCAAACCAAATCTACCAAACTATTGAGCGTAAAAACATCCTAAGATTTATTTTGTTTTATAGGCACCAGTTTTTCTACTGTGGTGGAAATAAATCTCTCAGTAGAAATAGTTTTGGACTAATTGCCTCGAAGTGGTACAACTTTACCACCTGGTGACATAAATCTGTGCCTACATAAATCTCAAAACATTTATAGTTTTACAAGTCTGTGTTCTGTTTAACATTTTTGATATTGCTGCTTTGCATAACTTCGTCCTTAATCTAAAACTCAGTTTTGAAAAGAATATTTTGTACAGAGAAGTACTAGGTTTGAATAAAAGTGTGAAATTGTTTTATCTTTTATTTTAGAGGAAAGTGGGAACTTTGTCACGGTTGATGAGGTGGGAGAAATTGAAGAAGAGGAGGAAAAGGAAGCAGTAACAAGAAAAGATCGACCCAGGAAGAGAAGCCGACAGACTCCTGGTAACACAAACACAACTGTTTAAAGCTTCAATCGGAGAGTAAAGCTTTAAACACAATTTACTAATTTCTTTCTGCTCTTTCTGCAGTGAGAAAATCTACCAGAGGCAAAACAGTGAAGGAAGAAAATTATAGACAAGAAGAGGAAGAAAATAAATCCCTCCCCCCTGCTTCACTGGATTCCTCCTCCACTCTGGACACATCTGGTCCATCAGGTGACGTTCAGTCTGAGACTCACAGGACAGAGGAGAGGAAGAACACTGAAGCTGCTTCTACCAAACATCAACCTCTGCCGAACGATGGACTGAAATTAGGATTTGAGGAAGCAGAGAAACAAGAGCACAGAAGGGCCGGTGTTAAAGGTACCTAACATGTTAAACACCACGATACGGGCTGATGTCCCAAAAGCCAATGTCCACATGAATATGTATAAAAGCAATGTGCACCAATTGAATCATCTAAATAATAGATTAAAAACAATAAGTGTCTTTATTGTTGAGCTCATATATCTCTTTATTTAATGAATTAGCAGAATGGATTTGAAAATATTGCTTATTATGTCAATAAAATGTTTTTCGACTAAAATGCAATTAATTCCGATTAATTACAGACCTCGCAATGAAGTTGATTAAAAAATTTTAAGTTTCCCCACCATGTATTTACAATAGGAAACTTTAAAAAATAACGGTGAGCAGCTTAAACAGGTTTGTAGAAAAGCCAATATAAATGTATAGTTACGGCCTACCTGTCATATTGCCAGCAGAAATAGTTTTTATATATTTTACCCTAGACCAGTTGGTGTAAAGTTTCAACTGTTCCCAAATTGTAAAACAGGTTTTACTGCTTAAATTTTAAATCTGAGGTAAAATAACTGTATTCGCCCTGTATTCATGATCTTTGTTCTTTTAGTTGTGGATAAACGGAAGCAGGAGCCAACCGGACATGAAGCAAAACGATCTCGCTCTCAGTCTCCGAGTGTCTCTGTGAACCTCCAGTTGCCCCCGTTTAATCCCAAAAACCCTCTGGGTGAGAAACACAAACATAAAAAAACAAAACAAGAAAAATAGATACAAAATGGAAGGGAATCATTTCCTGTTTTCTTCCTTTTCCTGCACAGGTAAGGAATTTGTTAATCCCACATCTGGGTTTTTCTGCAGTTTGTGTTCTGTTTTTTACTTAAACGAGGATACGGCCAAGGAAATCCACTGCAGCAGCCAGGAGCACTACGACAACCTGAAGGTACGCACAAAGATGCTCAAAGTTCATAACACAAACCTTTACTCCATCTTGGTCTTTCATTGTCTTCCGTTCCTCTTTCTCAGAACTATTACCAGAGACTTCAACAAAATGTCCAAGGCTCGCTCTCGGACTGATCAGCATAAACTGCAGATTATTTTCCTGGAACATAAGAAACACCAAATCTTTCCAGCACCCATGATGGTCAGAGCTGTAACTTTTAGTTTCTTCATCTCTTTTTTCTTAAACCTTTTGGTATTTCATCAGTTTTTTGTGCCTTCTTTATACATAAGTTATATATTCCACAGCTAAGAGTGTCAAACAAAAATATTTAGGAGTAGTTTGCTCCTAACTTAAGTAGGAAGAAAAACAACTAACGGTTATTGCCGACTCAATAAATTTTGAGATAAACGGGCAGTAATATACAGTAAATACTGTTTACTAGTGTGTATTGTTCAAATGATAGATTTATTCTACAAATCAAAAGGTTACGTTACATCAACTTTTCCACATTAATTTGTCAGTCAGTGTCACAGCATAGTGACACTGATTATGCTGTCACTATAGATGAGATGAGATGCAAAGATGCAACTCATCTTTGCATCAGTTTCATGCAAAGATGAGTTCAGTTTTATTTAAACATGACTTACTAACGGTAGCTGACTAATGGAAGCTGCTGTTCTGCATTTAGTTTTGTAGTTATGAGACTCAGCCTTTGTTGACGTGACTTTTCTCTTTAAACAAGGGTCCAATGTGTTGTTTCATTTCTTTACATTTATTTAAAAAATACAATGTGAAAGTATTGTCGCATGTAACTCATAAAGTGTAATTATCTGATTTGAAAGTTAATTTTAGACTTTGTGTGTGAATGAGATGAGTAAAGATTATTTGAGTCATTTTGAGTCCCTTTCTGTTGTGACTTTACTGGTGACTGAGATGATTAAAAATGAATAAAAACATCACTGGGTTTCTTTGGTATATGTTACACACATATGAGCCATCTTTCTTTATATCTTACTACTTTTTTTTTTGTTTACCACTTTTTAACCTGAACATTTTTTCTTGTTCATATTAAAATTGAACTCCTGTTCCTTGCCTCAAATGCCTTAATCAAAACAGAGTAATATCTGACTTTAAGAATGTGAAATCTAGTTTTGCTTTTAAATGAAAAATAACTTAACGTTTTTAAATATCATTTTTAAGCTTAGTTTTAAAACAAATGCAAAATTCAGTTTTTTATAGGAATAATTGCATTGAGTTCTTTTATTGTCATTAGGTTTAAAAATGCTTTTTGTCTTAAGGCACTAAATGACGAATTTTCTATAGCTTATACGTATAAGTCGTATAAAATTCTAAAGTTTTAGTTTGTACTTTGGGCTAAAACGTATGTTGTGATTGTACAGGTGATTTTCCGGCATACGCCGTCGTGAAAACGTTGCGGACCCATTCACTGGTTCGTCGCTTTCGTGCTTTTACACTGAAGTTTCTCAAACCGGAAGCACTTAAAGATCATATCCGGTCACCGATGCTTAGAGCGAAAGACGTGAATGGAGGAGGCTAAAAATAAATCTTTAATCGACCCGTGGAGCCGTTTGAGTTCGTGATAAGTGGACTTTTGCCACACTTTTACCGAGTGGTATGTAACTGAAGTGAATGTCAAAAATGCAGAATGATGAGAAGTCGCTGCTTTCGGGTTTCATTCTGACCGTTTGTGTTCCCCTGTAGCCGAGGGAAATATTAGCATCAAGGTTGCTTCATGTAAAATGAATTTGTAACATTTATCGACTGCTAACGGAGCCGAATGAAAAATAATGTTATTGCGATATAACGTATTTATATCTCGATGATTATTTAATATTTGTTTTACTATATTCTGTGATTTCACTGTTTGCTTGAGAGTTGTTTATGCTGCATATATGGTCAAATGGCACTAGCGCAGCCCCGTTATAGCTCGGTTTCCTTCCCCCCGTTTTGCCGAGCAGCTCTGTAACAACTCCCTACTGTCATGAAGACTGTTTGGATGGAGCTCTGAAACAGTTTATACCGGATTTTTCTGTTTTCCACCCGAAGAATCATCTCCTAGCTGACCACAACGCTGACTGTCCCCTGACCAGAAAGACCGCAAAGGACTGGGAGATTATTTAAGATATAATTAATACAGACTATAACCTTACTAACTCGTCTTTCGTATCCCCCTGTCTCTGTTCTCCCCCAAAAACTATTTTTCTTAACTTTCTTTTTCTTGATTGTAGTTGTAAAGATGGTCATAGTTTAAATAAGATCTTTAAGTACCAGCCACCAATAAATCAGTACTTATTAACACTTAACATGGAGGAGTTAACAAACAACGTTTGCTTTTGATTTCATTTGCTTAGTTTTTGTGTACTGATGCCAGTCACGTTCCCTATGTAAGGTATCGAATCTGTTGGTGTACGACTAGGATGCAGAAAAATATGAAAAACACGCTTCAGATATGACACATGATCCAAGACAAAGCTACTTCTTTTCCAAGATCGCCCACAAAATGATTCCTGTACATTCAAATCACATGCGAATAATTACACACCGAGGAATGACAACCCCCTGTTTTAACATGCAAATAGATGTAAATATGGTCTGTGCTTGTGATTCTTTCGCTTGCAGGATAAAAACCATGTCCTCGCACAGGAAAGCCAGGTTGTTGGAAACTCTTTTAAATCAGATGCATGTGTGTTTAAACCCAGACACACATTTAGAATAGAATAAAAAAATATCCTTTATTTTTATTCTAAATTTCCACAATGAGGAAATTTCTGCACAACAGCAGAAAAGTCACAGGCAAATAGGCTCCTGAAAAGATAAATTATAATAACAGAATAAAGAATAAAAATACTGTTCAGTAAAGGCAAAATTTTGACATACAGCTGATGCCAATTGGCATGACTATTTGTCTTTATTTTTTTTCACTTTCTATTGTCTGAAATAAATAAAATAACAAAATATTGAAAATCAGACTCAATTATGCATCTTATTGTTTTACTTCACATTAATTCCAAAATGTGCCATTAGAAAGGGAGAGGCAAATGTTTTATCCATGTGTTTGTTGAGATTAACATATTTTAAAATGCAACCTATGTACTCTAGGCTCCAGGTTTTTACTTATTACTAGCCAGGAAGCTCTGTCACAGATCATTTGAGCTTTAGGATTTGTCAAGACAAATATATAATTTTATTCTCTTAAAACTGATTGTATAGTAAAAAATATGGTCAGTTGTAGTAAACCAGAAGGTTCCAACAGATACAGCCATCTAAAATAAAAAAAAACCTGTGGCTAAAATACTTTTTTAGCTGATTAAACAAATACAACAAAATCAAAACAAACAAATTCTAGGGATGTATTAATTCCAGTGACTATGTTTCCTCTATTTATTCTTAAATAGTGGAAGCATTAGTCTTTTATTCTTTCTCACTATGAAGACCTGAATCTTTTTAAGACATCTGCCTAGCTAACAGAAGAGTTGGCTAATGGACAACCTCCAATTGTTGGATTTCATTCATCCATCAAGCTAAAGTCAAGCCCCAGTCTCTAACCCCATTCTCTGTTCCTTTAAACTTTTCAGCTTTTCTTTGCTTTTGTAGAATTGCAGCCTGTGTTGTGCTCCTGCGCACCGAAGAAGCCCCCCATGTTGGCGGGCTTCCCGGGAGCTTGCCTCTGCCCAGAGGGCAGGCTCCATCTTTCCAGTTGGGCCAACTAGATCCATGAACAATGTCTTCTTGGTCTGCGGCTGTCCTGTGACCTGAACGACAAACTCCCAACGCACCTGCTCCGGATTTACCCGCAAAACCACCTTCGCCGACTGCTGTGAGCATCGCTCTCCTGAACCTTCTGAAGACCGCTGACACCATGTCTCATCCCATGTATAATCCTTTCAACCCTGGTGAGAGGATGCGACCTCAAGGACCATATGTACACTCCGGTGGACAAATGGAGATGAACCCTCGGAGGCCACCACCTCACCCTGGCGCTGGTTCCAATTTCGGCTCTTCTGGATCTACTGCCATCAACTGTGGACCATCTGGAGGACCTATACCGAGCCTTCTGAGTTTCCCAATGAACTACAGACCTGAGAGAAGTACGGTACCAGTAGACGAGGACATAGACCAACGTTTGGACTTGAACATCAGCAGAGCCAGGGAGGAGGCTATGCAGAATTCTGCAAGCCAAAACACCCAATTTACCAGTGTTCAAAGAGACACATTTCCATCCACAGACACCGGGATTCAGTCATATTTGCCACCTCCTGCTGCTCAAGTGAACAGACCCTTCACTGTCGATAGAGGCAGCGCCTCCTTGAACTGGGCCTCTGCGGAAGAGTCGTCAAAAATGTATCCTTCTGCTTCACCCAGCTTTCTAGGTAGTGGTGAAAGTGGGAAGCAGTCATTTGTTGGTTTGGGTAATTATGACACTTCTATGTCTGACAAATCTGCGCCTCCTCAGGAGTTCATTAAATCCATGTACACGTCAGAACCGGCTGTGGACGTCCTCCAGCAGTTTGGGTTTCTGAAGGAAGACCTGCAGCACTTAACATCGTACCCCGAACACCAGATCACCCCCGACAACCTGCCTTTCATTTTAAGGCAAATCCGACTGGAGAAGGAGAAGAGGGCGCCAACTTCAGTTCACTCAACATCCTATGGTGAAGCTCAACCCATGAGGAGTATGGGTGAAATGGACAAGTTGATTATCTCCAGAGGGCCAGTGTTGGATCCAGATCAAGTAACTTCGACGGTTGTCAAACAAAGCAAAGTGATTGACTATGGACATTCCTCAAAATCAGAGTTGTCCTCTTTTGGACAACTGAACAAGGACACAGATTTAAGACAACTCATCTCTGAAGTTCCATCGAAGAACCCAGGACCAGCTCACCAGGCAGCCTCTGAAACCCAAGTGTCCAAACTACCTTCAAATTTGATCCGTGGAGTTCATCCTGGGCGCCCTGGGCTCGTGCTTATTGGCAGCAATGTCCAGAGTCGTGATGACGATCAGCGCAAATCTACAGGGCAATCCTCAAAAGCTCCTGATCTGGAGATGAAGAACGAAACCAAGGGTGGACCGAAGCAGCAGCTCCAGATGCGCCAAGGACCTCCACAGCCTAAAGATTTTCCTGCGACGAAGCCACCACCACTTCTACAACACATGCATCCGGCTCCACCTAATCCAAGGCTAAGCAAGATGGATGCCATGACTCATGCTGGGCCGCCAAACCATCTGCCGCCGCTAGCCCTGATGGAAGACTGCTCTGCAGCAACACCAAGACTATTTCCTCATACCTGTTCTCTTTGTATTAAACAATGTACCAATTTGAAGGTGAGTGGATGGTTGCAGATTTCTCCCGTAGCAAGTAGGATATGGTTGGTGTGTGTTGGACATATTCGTGATGATTTTTTAATTTTTTTGTTTGCTTATTTTAAGGAAAGGCGTAGATTATTATTTAGCCTGGACTGCTAACAATCATGCGTTCAAAACTTAGGGTTTTGTACCAAAATGTTTCTACCTTCGATGGTTCTGAACTATTTTGTAATTCAAAGTAGTAGAACTTTGTGATTTTGAAGTAATTTAATGAACTGACACTCGTCAGAAAATCCCTTTTTAATTGGACTTATAGAGATTATTTAGGATAACATGCATATTACTAAATTAGCCATGATTGTTTCATAACTACATATGAAAGGATGTGGAACCAAGCTGTGATTCAGTTGACGGAAATGGAAACGAGTGGCTTTATGGACATGAACAAAAACAATCTGGAATAGCCGACAGATCATTGGGACTTGACCAGGTGTTTGAGTTTATTGCTGAAGGAGGTAAGAGGATACATTTTTGTTGGAACCATTTATAACTCCTAATGTCGGAGTTAAGAGGACATATTTTTAAAACAAAACTTTTTGTTTCGTTTAAAGTTTGTATTTTTGAAATATAAATATTGCTGAGCCTTGCAGCAAGAAAGCCCTGTGTTTAAATCCCGGTATCGGGTCTTTCTGCATGTTTTCCCTGTGCATGTGTGCGTTCTCTCCAGGTTCTCCGGTTCCCCACAGTCCAAAAGGTTGCTGAGGTTAATTGATCTCTTTAAATTGCCCTTAGTTATGATTGTGTGCGTGTATGTTTTTCTAGTGTATCTCTGTGTTGCCCTGTGATCGACACGCGACCTGTCCACTGGTCCATTCCAGGGCCAGTGGCTATGGACGATGGATGGAATGGTTTCCCCGCTCCTTCTGGTCCACAGCCATCTCTTTCTTCAGCCCCTCCTGGAGTGTTTTTATTCTGACATGATGCGGACCACCTTCCAGATGACCCTTCAGGAGCCTCAAATTCTGATGAAGATCAAAGAGACGGACACCAGAGTTGCTCAAGCCCCATAAGGAGTTCATCAAGATTTTGCATACTTTGTGAAAATGCTGAAGACATTGGTTATTATAATCAAGATTTGTAAATTTTTGCCTTCAAGATCAAATGTAATATGATTGTTTAGATTTTATAGGGTACGGGTCCTTCAGAATTTTGCTGGCATTTCTTTTTCTTTTATTGCAAACAGCTGTTTAGTTCATTGGTTGCTTAATGTTTTGACATTAAGCTAAACATTTCTTTTTAAGGATTTCACTGACTTACTTTAGGGAAGTACTTCTCATTTCTGGTTGTCAAGGACCACTGACCTGCAGGTTTTAGGTATTTCCCTTGTGCCACACACCTGACTTGAATAAGTGGGTGATTAACAGGACTTGATGGCATGCAGAGGAGGTCATCCAATCACTCAAATCAGGTGGCACATCTAAAATATTCAAGGCTGTGACCCCTGATGCGCGGAATTGAGAAACACCGCTTTACGATATGCCAACAAGTATGGTGTTTAAAACATTTGTTTGTTGTGATTAGGACTGGCTCTCCCACCAGAATACTGGCCTTCATCTTGGGAACACCAGACTGCTAAGGGAAAGGTTAGTCTTATCTTTTTGCTTGACACTCTCCACAATGAACTTTTGAGTGTTGTAAGACAGCATCAGCTGGGTCAAGAATCCTACTCTAATGTTTGGATGATACTTTGTGTTTCAGGCTACGTCTGAGTTGACATGTCTTACTATTGATGTTTGCTGAAGTGCTAGCCAAACGTTAGCATGTTTGCTTGGTCTTACAAGTCAATAATTTGGCTTCTGAAATATTTCAGTGTGGTTCTGGTTTATCATCCAGTGAAAACATTGTCTATAAAGTTATTCTCTGTCGTGAACTTGAGTCTTTCCTTTGAATTTTTAAAAAATGGATTAACTCGCATAATCTATCCTGGAAATATTCAAGCTATACTCTCAGACCAGATCAAATAGTACAGGCAGACTGGACCTGCAGCAGCCAGTACAGTCTCTGTTTTACTGTAAACATCTTTCTACAGGGTGGTAAAACACTAAATTTGGGAAAACCAAACTTTTTAGATACAAAGAGCAATGAATTGTGGTCTGATTATGTTTTGCAAGGTGTACACATAAAAGTTGTCGAAGAGTTCTACAACATAATTGGTGGTGTATCAAAATGTTGATACACTGCTGAGGGTAACACTGCTCGTGGTTTTCGTTTTGTTTAAGGACCACGGCCACCTGTGAATAGCTCAAATCTGCAAATACTTCAGATCTCTTCTAAAATTGCTTATAACTACCAAATCAATCACCAAAAATACCCTATTAGGCAGGAATATAGAGGAAGCCATCTTGGCACCACTGCAGAAAATCAACATCTGCTGTCTTCCTTATCCAATTTTAAGGTCTACAGCCAATCAGTGTCAAGGAAAATGCATTGCTGTGCAATGCATATCGCTCCTGGATTGGTGTGCAAACTCCAGCCAGTCGCATTCCAGTCTCTCATGTTCCATTTTAAAAATGACTCGATTGGAAGCGTGATGTTATACCTTGGATCCCATCCATTATTCTTTTGGATGTGATCTTTCTGGGTTGTTTTTTTTTTTTTGTTCCTGTTACTGTCCACAAACGAATCCCAGAAGTTTTGATTTTAATTGGTATGTTTGATTTTCCACAGATACCCTGAGTGGGATGGGAGGACTCCAGAATTTTTGAGGTAACTCTGGCCTTTCAACTGGATTGCATTCATTAATATTGGTGTATATTTGCATGTTGAAGTTTGTATTTTAGGAAGGGGAGTGAAGGGAAAGAGATTGATTAATAGCTTGGATTGGAAAGACCTTTTATCCAAACTTTATTTGTGGCAAAAAACACATTTTTTTTTTCAACAATCAAAACTATGATGTGTATATAATTCAACAAAAGTATAATAAACAAGCAACGTACACCAATCAAACAAAAAAAAACAAAAAAACAACCTCTTTTACATGAAACACCCCAGCCAAAGGAAGTTGTCTTAACTTTCATGTAGATGACGGCATCTTAACATTAAGGCTAATATTATCCTAAGGAAATATTGAATTTTCAATACATTCATTATCCTGAACCTCTTCTACAACTTTACCACCACAGCAGACACTGTCTGATACTTAACGGCAGACTCTTTGCACTGTTTCTACGGTTTAGCTGTAACTGTACTTTAATCTCTTTTTCTTTTTTTTTCTGTAGTGCTTTGGCTGTAGATTCTCATCCTGAACACACAACTCGTGGCCATAATTTGCAGAACCGCCAGCAGGCATCATTTCAAGAGAACGTATTGCGTTCGCTCATTCCTCCCCGCCGACGTGGGACAGAGGACAGAAAGAAAAAACAGGACAAAAGATTTAGCCCTGCAAGATCTCAGAGTCCACACCACCATCATCATGGCTCTGAAAGTAGAAGAGACAGTCGGAGTAGCAGATCACGGTCGCCACACACCTCCAAACACACTCACAGGTGTGGAAAAAAACCTCTTCACAAGATGCAAACAGGATTTTATGGTATTAAAATGTTTTAATTCCTTCTTTTAGGCCCCGCTCTGATTCTTATGATCGCCAAACTTCGTCATACTATTGCTCACCTTCAAGAAGTTACGACAGACTATCCTCTCCCAGGAGTAGGGAAGTCAAGCGGTCATCGCCGAGGAGAAGCGACGAGAGACGATCGTCGCTGAGGAGAAGCGACGAGAGACGATCGTCGCCGAGGAGAAGCGACGAGAGACGATCGTCGCCGAGGAGAAGCGACGAGAGACGATCGTCGCCGAGGAGAACCGACAAGAGACGCTCGTCGCCGAGGAGAAGCCATGAAAGGCGGTCATCAGGAGAGAGATCGGTATCCCAGCATAGGAGGTCCAGAAGTGCCGACAGGCTGGCTAAAAGAATCTTGGGAAAAAAAGGTTTGGATGGCAAAGATTTTTAATCTTTAGCATTTAAAGAAGTTGGTAAACTCCTACTTTTAACTGACAAAATGTCTCTTTGTTTTCTAGCTGTTCAGTCTCTGTCCAAACAGTCCGACCTGGAGGCCATGGTTAAAACTCTGGCTCCCGTTTTACTGGCTGAGCTGGTGAACTTAAAATCCTCCGCTGCCTCTTCATCCTCAAAGACGGAGAAGAAAACCTCTTCTCATAAATCATCCAAGGCCACGACCAGCCGCCCAAAGAGCGGGACAAGCACTTCAACAAAGCCTGCGGTTGGTTTCATTAAGCAAATATGGCTGCTTTTTTAAAATCTGTTAAGCAGTTTATTAATTTATTTTATTTATTTATTTATCCTCTCCTGGTTCAGCCTGGTAGAGCCACGTCACCCTGCACGGTGATGTTCTCTGATGTTTTTCCTTCTCTTTCGCACACCGACATGGTCGAATCCATGGAGAAGTTCGGAAAAGTAAAATCGCTAGTTATATACAGATTAACAAAGAAGGTAGGCATTTTCTTTTCTCCTTTATATACTCTATATCTGCATATTTTGTTGTACTCTGCCTATAAAAAGTATGTGTTTTTTTTTATTTTGCTTTGAAAAATCAGTTGGGATCAACAAAATAAGTATTTTGACAAATAAAATGTAATTACTTCTTAATGTCAAAGTAAAAACATATTTCTACAAAATGACAATTAAAACATTTAACCAAAAATGACAGATTCATTCCCCTATTGGATACCTTTTTGGTTGTAGTTCCACTATGGAGCTATGTTCAAGCTCAGTCTCTACCTATGAGGTCTGGGCTTTGACTGGGCCACTCCAGAACATCCATCCACCTTTGTGTGGCTGTACATTTTATTTTATTTTATCGTTTTCTCCTCTAGGCGCGCGTGATTTTTGAGAAAGCAGAGGACGCAAAGAAACTGCAGTGCTTGACGAGATGCAACGTGAAGGGATTGCCCATCTCTGTTGACAGGCCACCGGTACTTTACTTTGTCCACACCTACACTAATGTTACACCGCCAACAGCTCACTTACAATGTATTATTTATTTATAGGACACCACTTTGAAGAAGTCTCTGCAGAAGACAGCTCCACAGAAGTAAGTTATGCCTCAGGATACCCAGTTTGAAATGCTTAAAAAAAAACTGATTATGAGAATAAATTTTGATGTTTTGAACTAAAACAATTTGCTATGGTGCTTCATTTCTATTTCTTCTCCTTATTGAATTTCTTCTTCACAGAAAGTCTGGTGTCTCCAGTTCAGAAACTACAAAATCCCACGTCACTGTGAAAGTTAAAAAGCCTGCATCGTCTGAGATTAAAAACACCACAGTAGGCAAATTTGTCTCAAAAGCAAAAGTCTTGGTTTCCAAAGCAAAAGGCATCTCAATGAAGCAGGTCTCTAAAACTGTTAGCAAATCCAGTACAAATGCGAAAAATACTGGGAAGACGGTTGGAGGGAAAAATAAGGCTTCGGTTATCCCAAAATCCAAGATTGCAGGAAAGAGACCTCTTGCTGATAAGACTAAAAAACTGGTGACTAACTCAAAACCTGTGAGAGATGGTGTTGAAGCTGCACCAAATAAGGCCTCAGGGGTCAGAAAGCAGCCTAACAAAACTGTAGCAGGAAAAACATCAACTTCTAAACCAAAAACCACCATCAAAGCTGCAGAGAAATCTGCAAAAGCAGAAGAAAAATCTGGAAAGTCTGACATAAAAACTGCAAAATCTGAAGAAAAATCTGTGAAATCTGAAGAAAAACCTGTGAAATCTGAAGAAAAATCGGTGAAATCTGAAGAAAAATCTGTAAAAGCTTCATCAGAGAAGCAGAAAAGTACGGCGACTTCTGTGGAAGATCGGAAAACCAAAACTGAAGCTGTGGAAAAGCAAAAATGGTCTCTAAGGAAGACGGGTACACAGCAAGGTTAGTTTCTACTAATAAAACAAGAAAATAGTTTTGCTGTTTTATAGCATGTTGTGTGAATCGGGCTCAGTAAGGTCCTTGAAAATCTTTTATGTTTTTTTTTGTTCTTCAGTTTCTCAAACACCAGCAAAAGCTGCTGAATCTTCCACCATAACATCTGTCAGTGATCCGGGTAAAAAAGCTGCTGAACTTCCCCGTGTGGATGACAACAGCTTCAAGGCTTTAACAACAGCATTTAACAAGAACAGACTGACTAAAGGAGCCGCATCTGAAAACAAGAACAAAGTAATGGTGGCTTTATTTATGCCGAATCTCGATTTTCTATCAAGTGTTGAAGATGGTTCATAAATACTTTTAATCAGAGCTTAACTATGACGCTGTTAAACTCGGTTAAGTTGGTTTTTAATCAGGAAAAATTATTTTTCAACCGTTTTATTTTTGTTTTGCAGAGCACTACTGTAAGCAAGACAACTCCTGAAAATGCAAAACAGAAAAACCCGCCACATACAAAAGTAAATGTAAGTTTTTTTTCTCCCCTTTTTAGTCTGTTTTGAACATAAGAGCAATATCTTACTTGCATTTTGATTACAAAATTTACATAAATAGTTTTAAATGACATTTTATCTCCACCCAGGACAAAACTATAGATTCTTTAGGAAAATTTGATGAGCTTGACTTTTACTCTGGGGATTTTGTAACCGTTGATGAAATTAATGAAGACGTTGAAGACATGGTCGTAGAAGATCACCCTTCCTCATCTAAGCCAACATCCAGAGAGACAAAAGACAAGCAGAGTTCAGCTTCCAGGAAGACGTCAACAAAGTCAGCCTCTTCCTCATCTAAGTCTTCAAAAGGCAACTCATCCTCTCGGTCCACATCTTCGTCAGCAAACAAGCAAAAAAGCGTCCATGAGTCCAAGAAATCTGAAACCAAAACTACTTCTGCAAGGGGAACTAAAAATTCCTCCACGCTTTCAAAGTTTGCAAAAACTCCACCTTCCTCTGGTCAGAAATCTCAGCCAAACCGGAGTAAGCCTCCCGTTAGGTCATCAAAACCCTCATCCTCGGGTGGAAGTGTCCGTTCACCAGCTGCAGCCACTAAATCATCCGTAAAAACTCAGTCAGTGCATAAAAAGGATGTAAAACCTACACAGGGTGCAGTGGCAAAGTCTGACCACCATGTGTCAGCAGAGAGCTGTTCTGCAAAAAAAGATCAATCCATCAACGAAATGAATAAAACCCAAGCAAAGGATAAGAAAAATGGCAAAAGCACAGAGGAGAGGACGGACAATGAGAATAAACAAGTCCTTGATTCAATCAATGAAAAATCTGATGAACAGAAAAACAAGGAGAACCAAGACAGAAGAACTGAAATTCAAATACATGGACTTGAGCAGGACTATCTCATTCATCAAGAAGCTGATGATAACGGTCCATCAGATGAATGCCAGGAAATGGAAGTAGATGAGTCTACCAAGCTGAAGGACGGTGCACTTAAAGATCAGGCCTCTACAGCTGATAATGGAGAAGAAGTTTCCACAATGACGCAGGTTTCTGAAAACGATGAGACTAAAGAAGCCCAGACTTCTGACAGATCATCAGTCAGAGATACATCTGATAAAAACCAAGTGACAAGTGAAGAAACCAACCAGACTCCAAATAGCAGTAGTGTAAAACAAAAAGATGACATCCTTTTATCAGAGAGAGTCTGTGAAACCTCCAAAGAAGTTGGTCAAACCTCTAATGAAGAAGACCAAAATGGCAGCAAAGACACTTTGAAAGACCAGAATCTTGTAGTTCCCACTGACCTACTGTCTAAAGCAGATGGTGAACCCACAGATGAAGAGATTTACAAGGTCATAGATTCATTGGAAGATCAACCAACGACAACTGAGGCGGAATCAGAACAAGCAACAAAAGACAGTGGAATTGTCTCTAGAGATCTCGAACCAACTAGACAAGGTCAGTCAAAAAGCAAAACATCTAAAGGTGAAAAAGAAAAATCACCAAAGGAACAGGACAAAACAAAGCCCCTAATACGAACAAAGGACACTAAGACAGAAAAAGAAGAAGAGAGTCTTAGGGATTTCGAAGAAATGGTCTATGAAGTTGTGGACTCCATTGAAGACGATTCTGTTCAAGAGCCCTCAACCACAGGAAGTTCTAGT
>CAEGAE010085130.1:0-16320 GCA_903067095.1 Girardinus metallicus
TGTAATGATCGGACTGCTGATTGTAGTCAGTCCACATTGTTAGCAGAACTAGAGGGCCCCAAATTCAAATTTCGCTTAGGGCCCCATGGAGGCTTGGGCCGGCCCTGGGGGCTGACTTGGGTACCCCGCCGCTTTACATTTAAATGGAGAAGAGTCTGTGGAGGTGTCTGTGTGATCAAAGCACAGCCGACTAAGGACAGACTCTGGGGCCGACTCAGGATATGCTAGAGGGTTTTTCTTTTTTTTTTCATTTATCCGTCTCTCTCCCACAGGAAGCTGAGAGGTTGTGGGGATGTTTGAAAATTCGCTTCTCACTGTTTTTTCCGCTAGATCCCGACTGGGATAAGTGACTGAAAGAGGGAGAAGTGGGTTTAAGAGAACGTTTAGCCTCATCCAAGAGCTTTTTAGCTAAATACTAAGCAGCTAATGGCTTAATGAGAGCACGAGCCTCTGCCTCGCGTGCACAAACGCCAAACTCTTTGGTGTTTTCACAGATAATCAAAGGGATCTTTGCAGGCGACTGAGGAATTTGCAATGAAATACTAATTGGAATGTTGAAATTAGCGTAAACATGCCAACATTTGTTTAGCATTTGTTGTGAACAGTGTGCCGTGTGTTCATGCTTGCCCCTTTAACTCTTTTCAGAACCCCGTTCGCTGCAGTCACAGCTGCGAGACTTGGTCGTCAGGCTGGTGCTTTGGTCTCAACCTGCTCTTTTTTTGAAGGACAATTTTGTTTACAGAGACTAAATACTTAATTTTATTTGTTGTTTCTGCTGTTGTGCTTATGTATTTTGGATATTTAAAATGTCCTCCAGTTCCAGTGTTTAAATGCTCATTAGAATTTAAAGTTTATAGATCTTTAAAAATGCGTCCTTGCATTATTATGTCATCACCACTGCATTACTTGAAAATGGCCTCAAAATAACAATATTATCGTTTATCGCAATAACTTCTGATCCAATTCGAAATTTGTAATCGTGACAGGCCTGCTTGCTAACGCATATCCTTGTACGTCCTGTACGTTCCTCTGTGTTCCTGCGCTCATACAGCCTGACTGCGGTCCTCTGGAGAGTGATGCCGTCATGCCGTTTATCTGTTCTGTCCCACACGTTTCTACGCCTCTGCCTATCTTCTCCGCAGGAGATTAGAGCTTCTAGAACACGGCATGTCGCACCATGATGAAACCTGACCTACATAGGAATGCAGAAATGTTGGACACCCCGGTAGAAACTGTTCATTTCATTCATTCACTCATTCATTCATTCATTGTCTCTGTGTGAATGAGGCTCACTGTTCAGTTTAGTATTGGTAGAATTTGTTATTTCTGACAATATATGATGAGCTTTTTTTTTTTTTTCCCCAGACAATCCCTGCTTTATTATCCAGAGAATAGAAATAAATGCTCAAGGGAGCGGAGCTTGGTGAAATGAGGTCACAAAACAGCAAAAAAAAGAAAGAAAGAAAGAAAAAGGGTGTCTGGAATCATTGTGCAGGTCAGTCATGCAATAAAAGGTAGATTATTGGAAGTGTCCCGTAAACCGTCTCGGTAATTCCAAGTCGGTCCTTGACCAGGATAAGATCCATCCTGGTTATGTGAGGAATCAATCAGCAGTAAGAAGTTAAAGTTCAGTTTGGATTTTTTGTTTGGTTTACTTTAAGTTTAGATCCTGGAGAAAAGCAGGCAAAAATAAATAAATAAATAAATAAATAAATAAATAAATAAATAAATAAATAAATAAATAAATAAATAAATAACAGGAAGAAAGGAAAGATTACAAACAGAAATGTGAGTGGCAGCTTCTGCTTTACATTCTGTTCTCACATTCACACATTTCCTCTTTACTAATTTCATTAACAGGATACTGGAAAATATCTGAAAATCTGTCTTCTTTAATGACTACCATAGATCATTTGACTGCTTGTTTTTTTTTTGCAGAGAATCTTCAAGAGAAGCAAAAAAAAGAGAAGGAGTTTTAAAAAAAAATGCCTGTGTGGAAAAAAAAAAATTGCAAATGAACAAATCAAAATAAAAGAGAAACAGAAACCACAAGAAAACAAAGTCCAGATGTGGATCTGAGAGAGCAGGTGACACAATAATAAAACACCTTACTGTTCTTTCTCCTACATGCTGGCTATTAATTTTACGCCCAAAATGTTTACACTACATATGTAAAAAATATATTTTGTTTATATAAAGATGAATATCCCTTGCTTCAGTTTACACTTTTTAGTTTTAGTTTGTGCAGCTGCATGCCAGCAACAGCATTCAAACGAATGAGGCGGATTTACTGTAGCAGAGAAACAGCAATGCACAGGCAACGCGTCAGGGTCAGTGTTGGTGCTTTTTGCCATCCTCTTTCTGGTTTCACCACAAGCTTGTCAGTAGAACTTCCCTCCATCTGGGAGGCTTAAATCGATTTAAGCCTCCCAGATGGAGGGAAGTTAGGGTGAAACTTTGTTCTGGTGGCTTAAATGGTGGCTTAAATCGTTAGATTTAAGCCACCAGAACAAAGTTTCATTAAATAAAAAAATAGAGACGACAAAACTGTCTTCAGTTAAAAAAAAAGTTGTTACTAACTTTTTTTAGTAACAACTTTGGGGTTGGGGAGTTATTGAAAAAAAATAACTCCCCAACCTGAAACAGGCAGAAAAACAAAACCCAAGGTAACAGAAAAAGACTATTGGGCACCCAGCAGAAGCTACTTCCTTGTAGCAAGAGGCTATTCCCATTCCAAAGCTAGCAGCTGACCTGATTAGAGATAAACTGGCAAATGAGAAAGAGACCACTCATTTGAGTTAGCTTAATTTAGCATGCCCAATCTGGTCACCCACTGGATTGACTACTTCCTTTTCTGTACATTAGAAATGCTAGGTTAGAGCTAGCCTCAGACATGCTAGCGTTGAAAAGGTTAGTGGCTAGCTCGTACTTTCTTTAAAGAAAACTTCATCTAGAAAACAGGTTGGCATACAATATGTGTAACTGTCATACATTAGATGCATCGACGTGTTCTTTTGACCTAGCTTACTGTAAGCCAACATGACTCCTAGCATAAACTTACTGTACACGGAGAGGAAGTTAGCTTCAGATTTGGAATATGGCTAAAGGATGATGCTGTCTTTTTTTTTTGTATTGTTTTATTTTTTAACATAGACACGCTACACTCAACATGAACATCCTCCCACAACAAGCAAAGCTACGTTTACCACTAGGCCTAACGTCAACATTCACAGTGGAGGTTGAAATGATCCAATCCCGCTGCCTGCCGGTTCGGTTAGAACAGTTAGAACCGGCAGGCAGCGGTTCTGAGTCAGAACCGGTTCCCACTGTGAAATACGATACGTCCTGGAGAGCCTGATGGATCCAGAGGAGCCAATGATTCTTCACATGTGAAAACATGGAGAGGACGATCAGTTTGTCTCTTTGCCGTTTTCGTATTTCTCATTTCGTCGTGTAAAAATCTGTGTCTGCGTTTAGAAGAAATTGTTTCTCTGATGATTTTGTAAGAGACGTTTTGGTGGATATTTGTGTTTGTGTTCGTGTAAATGGCTTAAGCATAATCTTAATCTTTTGGGCCCAAGTTTAAAATTCCATAATTTTTTTTTTACACAAAAATAAACAAAATAAACTCACACCTTTTGCACTTTTTTGTTCCTCTGACTCCAATATATAAACTTTTTTTTAACACACTGCCATTACAGTGTTAATACATTTTTTTTTGTCCATTTTTCCAAATAACGCCAAAGATGATAGACTGAAATTTGGGTTTTATTGGGGATTTTTTATTGCTTGGGACTAATTCATCAGTCTACAAAATGGATTTAAAAAAAAAAAAACAGACCCTGTGGGTGTATGTGTTTACAGAAGTGATGCTGGAGACTAAAAAGTTCATGTTTGATAATCCCAGGCTCTTATAGTGCTATCCAAAAACCTCATAGTCAATCCTATAAATGCTAATTATTTCTTTTTTGCATTTTCATTTTGTAACTACAAAAAAAGGCTGTTTTATTTCAGGTACGTGATGTTTTTGATTTGAATCTAACAGAATATGTTGAGTTTATTTAGAAGTAGCTGGAAAAAAAACAAACACATGTCTGCAGTGTTATTGCTAAGAACTTCATTTTTATTGCCAGAAGATGGAGAATAAAAATCCCCATCCCCACTTTAAATCAGTTAGAGCCGTTTGTGTGCAGCTCAAACAAGCAATGAAAGTAGGTTCAGCAGGCGCCGGTTTAGCCGTCTCTACGACTTGTCAAGCATTATGTTGAATACATGGAAAGATATTTCACAGGTGAATACACACTCAAACACACAGCGACGTCTCAGGGGGCAGGGAGGAGAACGCCGAAGCTTAAGAGAGAGGAGAATTTCAGCCTCCATGTAAAAAAAAAAAAAAAATCAACAACTGTTTTCTCCTCATTTTCTCAGGAAGCCGGAGAGAACTGGGTTGAGAATCTCCAGACAATTTCTGCTCCTCTACCAGGCCACCGTCCAATTATAGCATCATGACAGCCTCGAACACACACACCCACAGGTAAACACACCGCTATCAGTCTGAGAAACTATTCCAAAGTACAATTAATTAACTGCAGCTGCGTTTCATTACAAATTGTCGAGATTCAGCTAACGTCGAAAAAACAACATTTTGCAATTGTTCTGTTTATGTTAAGAAATGAAACAAAAATCACAAAGAATAACTTTGTTCACGTGTTAAAGGTATTAAAAATCATGGCAGTGATGGATGTAAACAGTTACATGAGATATATTCATATGTCAACCTTGGCGCTAGAGCTCACCACCCATCAGCCAATCAGAGGAGACGTTGGTGTCTTCTTCAGGCTTCTTCAAGCCCCGCCTACATGGGAGCGGCAACGTATGCGGCATTTTGGAGAAAATGTGGTCAGAGATTTTACAAAGAGATAAAACATGTTGGAATGACAAAACTTTTTATGAACTGTGTGACGCTGTGAGAGCTCTGATGGAGCCAGCTGCACTTTTCCCAAAAAAAAAAAAAAAACAGACCATCATCCTCCTACCACCTACTGCCGTCTTTTTTGGCGTTTTCCACACATAGTAACATCCGACTGTTGATCACGTGACTCGTGTGATGCAAAATGAGTGCTTTCATGTCAGTTTCGGTAACGTCACTCTGCTTCGATATGGCTGAAAACCCACCTCAACGCAGAGCAAAAACTTTTTATCCAATAACGTGACTTTTTTCAAACCTGCCGTGTTTCCATTAGGCAAATTTATTTTCGTAACTTCAATTTGCGCAGCTTAGTAGTTAACGGAAACGCAGCCTGTGCACGAGTCCCATCTGTCCTCCAATGAATACGAAGGCCATCACTTCCCCCTTCTCCTTCGGTGTCGATGCGTCCGTTATATCTGTCTCCGGTGACAGACCGCTCTCTCATTCTGTCACCGGCCCTTTACTTTTTATTCATGTATTTTTTTTGCTCCCCCGCTATTCGGGACATGGAGCAGATGAGATGGGATGGGCGTGATTTGTTTCACGCGCCCGCTCCCGACCAAAGACGGTGGCTTTGATTTGCAGCGCCTCCGAGCCTCCGTCCCCCGCTGTGGCTCAGGAGCGCGGTTGATTTGTGAACCGTTTCATCTCGCCGCCTTTTGATTTGTGGCACTTTTCACGCCGAGGGCGACCCCGGACAATAAACATGTGGTTAGACGTCCCGTAGTCACTAAGACGCCCTCCCATCCCCACGTCCCCTGCCAGCCTGTGCTCCGAAGGTTTTAAGGGAATTAAATCTCCCTCTGCCTATCTGTCTGCCGTCCTGATCTATATCATTTGCATACGACGTTCCAACAGCTGACATTTGGATGACAAACTAACATTGCTTGGCGTCGCACTCCAGTCCACGACATAGATTTACTCAGCTTATAAAACACAATGGCTGCTAAATGCCATATCTCTGCGTGACAGTAAGAGAGAGAGAACGTGTGTGAGTGTGTGCGTGTGTGTGTGTTCCCCGTCCCGTTATTATCTTGGGCAGCGTCCTTCTATCTTCCATATGTCCACGTAAGAAAATGAAAACGCCAGTCTCCTCTCTCCTCTCTCTTTTGACTCCCACGAACCCGCTCGCTTTCACCTCGTCCAAACCCGGCGGCGGAATAATTTTTTTCCTGTAAATACGTGGAGTCGGAAGCGTTTGCTAACGGCGGGCTTATTTACCAGTCGCACTTATTCGCCGTGACCTTTAACGAGCGAAGGCGACGGAGATGATCTAATCAGAGGGACAGAGTAGCAGCTGAGAGATGGAGGGAGAAGATGAAAAGGGTTAGAGGAGATGGTTCGACTTCTATCTGCTGTGTGTATGCGCGTGTGTGTCGATGGCATTTACTGACCGTCACTTTCGGTTTAAGTCTGCGCACTTGAGAAAAAGAGAGAGTTAATGTCAGACTCCGAGAGAGCTGGACCGCTGAGGAACTCTCATTACTCTAGTTACGGACAACCTGGCAGAACTGCGTCCATCCCTTGAAGTTTCCCATGTTTGGCCACATGGCAATCGCTAACGTCAACATACGTCACATACGAATTTAAGAGGTAGACCAACAGCAGAGGACAAAAGTCAAGTGGAAGGGGAAATAATTGGCGGTTGTCAAGTTGTTTTGTAATAAAATCTTGTGAAACCGATTGAATTCAGAAGACACCAGTTAGAGTCTGTCTGTAATTTCATCTTAATATGAATACAGAATACAGAAATGAAAGTCCCAGGAACACAACAATACAGGTCGGCAATGGAGCTGGCGAAGCTACGTTATGAACCTGAGCTTTAACGATGCAGTACGGAACTTTTAGAAATATGTTTGTGACATATTTGTTAAAACTGTCACCATGTCAGGACAGGATAACATGAAACGGATAATCTGTGGGAAAAAAATGGAGATGTGGTTGTACAGCCATCTGCAGAAATACACTATACTGTCAGAAACAGCCAATTAGAGCCAGGAGGAGGGTCTAATCGCTGTCAATCACCGTTGTGTATGCACTGTCCATATTTTAACAATTTGTTAACAGGTACCGTACAGTTATATCAACACTTTCTGTCACAACTGATTCTTTAAAAGGCATTCTTGGTCTTAATATGGCCCAAAATGAAAATGAGTAAAATCACTCATTTATGACTAAATTTATGCATATAACGTATTAGTTCCTCCTGGTAGATAGAAACCTTGTATCTCCAACACTTGAACTTTTCAGAAAAAAAAACTTTTGTGTCACTGCTGTGTCACGGTAACATGCTCTTCTTGACACATTTTACTAGAAATGAAAATGAATAACCTTCCCCTGCAGATATAATGAGGGATAACGAGGCAATTTTCACAAGAAATTTAAAATTACCAAAAAAAAAAAAAAAAAAATTGAGAGTCAAGGTATTTTCCCCTGACAGCCACAAAACAATGTTCTTCTGCTACTTAGCGGCGTGTGTTTGTCTTTAACCGCGTTGAACCACCGCCGACCGCTGTACATTTCAAGTGTCACCTCACTGCTTCTTCAATTTGTCACAAACTGAACAACATCAGATGCCGTTACTTTCTGCCAACTCCAGCACAAACACACCCAGCTTGAGCATCGACATTGACAAAGAAGAACGCTGTGTGTCAACTTGACCCAAACCTCACGGCGGAAAAAGCTCCGCTTTTACACCGCAGAGCAAAAATAAAAAATAAAAAAGAGAGAGGACAGACAGACTCGGCTGAATTTATTTTGATACATAAAAGGTGAACGGACGAATGGAGTTCCACGAGAATTATGGGATATTGATTTTAAGACACATGGTGTTCTCTTAATTAGCATCATGCATTAATGCTTCAGTGGCAGAGAGAATGAATGTGTCCAATCTAACTGCAGGCATTTGCTCCCGGGTGAGTATACGGAGGCGTAGAGACGAAACGACCGGTGGATCCGATACTTTTCTCTGGAAGGACAGGATGTTGCATAGAAACACACACGCTTGTATTTCTACTCATATTAAGTCTTTGTTTTGACATTAAAGGGGCAATATTATGTAAAATTCAATTCTTTGAGCTTGACATCACATTAGAATGTTATTCCTTCATTGAAAATATACCTGGCGTGTTGCTTTGATTCTTTCATGCATGTTTTAGAAACTCTTAAGCTCCATGGCAACCATTCAGCTGAACAAAATGCCTGGGTGGACCTAGCCCCGCCTTCAAGGACAAAGCTCCTCCTCTGAGGGGCAGTTTCCAAACTTCCACCTCAGAGTCCGCTCCTTCAGACTAGTCAGCAGCAATTAGCAAACCCCCGGTGGAACCGCTGAACTAAATATACGAGCAACTAAGTGCAACGCGACTGAGAAGTAGCTTTGCAGCTTTGCTGCTTCTCAGTAGCTGCAAAGCCCAATTTCAAAGTGTTTAATTACAAAGTTAAATGTAAGTAAGTTTTCATATATGTAGCATTTTTATAACAACTGAAGTTAACAGGTAATTGTTTTATCAAAGGGCACTGGAAAATACATAATACTGTACCTATAAATAACTACATTTATGCCTAAGTCTAACCAGTACTTTTTTTTTAACCATAACCTTAATCAAAACCTATTTCACATCATACCTCCAAACCCAACCACCAAATCTAAACAAGGCCCATTGCTTTTTGGAAGGATAGTAAAAATGCCAGAAGTGGTCTTGAATAAGATAGCTAGACAAGTACGCACACACACATGCACGCACATACAGATATGAGCATTCAAGGACAATTAGTATTTGTGAATAGAGGCCAGTGGGCAGGAAATGTTGGACTGAGAGAAAATGGCACAGTGAGGAGCCGAGTTGGGGAGTTAATTGGTGCTTCTGTCTTCCAGAGAAAAAGACAGCTCCATCCACACCTAGAGACACTCCGGAACACCGTAAGGACACGGATACTGACAACGCTTGTCCCAACACACGCAGGAAAACTCAACCCGCTGCGTCGCACATGTGCATGTGTGTGACAGAACATGCCCTCACTTCCTTTACTTCATAGTTAAATCCTCGGCAGGCGGATCCGACAGCCTAAAGCAAACCTCCTTCATTAATTTACTCTTATTTTTGTGCCACGTTTGGCTTTGATCAAACCACTGGAGTTGAAGAAAATGACTGACAAAAACTGAAGGCCAAATCAATACTGGAGAGCAAAGTGGTAGAAAGCAGTACCGATGGAAGAAGATGATGTTGGATGAATGGTTACAGACTGATGTTTGTGTTTAGTCATTTGTTGTTGTTTGTTTCTCGCCGTCTACTTCACCCATCTCAGCTTGATAGCAATTTCTCCTTGATTTGCTTCCATTCCTGTCCCACTAGATTGCTCAGTTGTGTGCTTGAATTGATTACAGTACTTTGTAGAGAAGATGAAACTCAACTGAGTCAAAGCGGTACTGTTGCACCACAACGATCCTTTAAACTGCAACACGGTGAAGTGTTTAAGGCTCCAAAGCATTGCTCAGAGGTACGATGTGGCAGTCTGATGTGAACATTTTACGGTTTTTCTCAGTTGCTTTGGCGCATTTCTCAAAACAACTCGTACAAACTGCTAAACCTAGAATGGAGTTCATTCCTCAAAAACAAGTGTTCATGTCAATGAAAGTGTCGGTCCTAACTAGGGATGTACAATATTAGATTTTTGGTTGATATCCGATATGCCGATATACTAAAACTCATTTGGCCGATAACTGATACCGATATTTTTTTCCTATACTTACTTGCTGAAACTATATGGCTTTCTCTACTCTGTAATTAAAATAATGCATTATGTTGGTCAGTTTAGCCTGCTACCAAATACAAATACTAAAAAGGAGGCTCAAAATGATGTAACACTTTCAACTTGCATTATGTTTAATGTCAAATTTATTCATGACATCTGCTCTCTTTTAGACAATGGCAACACTGAAACAACGCAAATTTGGTGTTGTGTTGTGCTGCAGAAATCATTGTCACTGGTTTGTCATATAAAGACACATTTTATATTGATGAGTTTTTCTGACTGAATGGCCGATGTCCGATATTAAATTTTACAGCTAATGTCGGTCGATGCCGATAATATCTAGTCAGTATTGTTTGTGAACAAGGTAGTCAAACTGCTTTGTCGTGTTTCCATTACAACAGGGGTCTCAAACTCAATTTACCCGGGGGCCGCTGGAGGCAGAGTCTGGGTGAGGCTGGGCCGCATAAAGGATTCCACAAAAAACATTTAAAAAATATCCTCAAATGTCATCAACATGTAATTATTTCTCCAATACATGAACTGTCCTGAATACATGAATGGAACATTGAATGAAGATCATGAACAGTTCTTCAGAACATGGCTTCTCAACAAAGAAATACTGCGTCTCCCACCTTTCCTGAAATTGTCTGTGCTCGTCACCTGTCTTTCTCTTCACTGCAGGCTTTGGCTTTGACAAAGACATGATGAGGGTGTGACAAAATTTTGTTTATTCCACTTGGCGTCGCGCTTGTTCTACGTTTCATAGAAGTAAGTCTTTCGCCTTTTTTCACATTGTACAGTCGTTTGAAATCTTAGAGTAAGTGAGCTAACTGAGTCAAAGACACTGAATATTTATAATTCAGATTTTTACTGAATCCAATTTGTTCACAGGATTGTGGAACAGCAAAGTACAAACTTATTTACAATAAACACCCTTTGGGTAAAGCTGCTCACAACCAAAAGGAATATCAAAAGTTGCGTTTCTATTGACCTTATAATTGCGCAAATTTGCTTAATGGAAATACGCAAATTTTGAAAAAAAAAAGACATGTTTTTTTAGGTTACATTAACAACCGGACGTTATTACTGAGAAACAATGAAGAAGACAACAGGAAGTGGTAGGGTGATAGCATGATTTTTAATGACTCATGTTATTCACACATGATTTTACTTGTGTTTCTCAGTTAATGGAAACTGCATTTGCAAAATTGTGTTTTTCAGCACTAGCGGAAAATAGGAAAAGTTTTGTGCACATTTGTGATGGAAACGCAGCTAGTGAAAGTAAACGTTGAGGTTCATCTTACAGGAACTGTTCAGTTAGTGAGATATTTAGAGAAAAAAATGGTAAAGGCATAAAATTTTACTTGACAGATTTTGAGAACTAGTTTTCAAGCAATGAAGCGAGAACTTTTAGTTTAATAGGGAATGATGATAGGCAATAGGGAATGACTATTCTGCATTCATAAGTATAGTTCATTTTGACTGACATAATATACATTATAACCTTATTAAACAGCAGAGAATTGCATGGCAGGAACTGATGTGCTCAAATTTCAAAAGGATTTGAAATTTGTTGGAAGGAATGAGAAACCACTACAGTCATGATCACAAGCGACTAAACGTTGTGGAGGTTTAACTTAATTTTGATCAGACAAAATTAAGTTAAACCTCCAAAGCACCAAATTTAACGTTCTAAAAACTTCATTAAAGACAAGTTAGACTTTTTGACTGTCTGGATTCACTCTGGGCTGTGAAGAGTTTGAACATTAACGTCTACTGTTGACCAATCTTGGACCATCATGCTTAAAATGAAAGGCATTGCTTTTGTTGTAGACATATTACGCACATCTTGTGTTACTTACTATGAGAATGGTTCAGAGTCAATTTAAACCTTTACCAATTTGCTCCCTTTTTTACCCTTACTTACAACACAGATGATTTTTGTCTGATTGGAACAATTTTCAGTAATGATGTGGAAATCAAGCACAACTCTTCCTAATGGTGCACAATTAAAACCTACAAGCTACATGTCCGTTTGAAGGTGAGTGAAGGTGGACAACCCAAGCAGACAGCTCAACAAACGAACCAGCCAACCCTAAACTCTGGTTTCCTTCGATGTTACACCTTAGAAATAAGAAGAAGCCATTACAAATCTGATCTACAGTAACAGACAAACAAAAAAAAAGAGTGTAGTTACTCCCACACTTTTCCATGCTCATGTTTGCATGTGTGTGTGTTCGTGTGGGTGTGTGTTCACAGAAATGCTTTCACTCGCAGCGTGAGCATGGTGCAGTTCCAGGGCTTCTGCTGAAAACTGCCAGCCCGCAGGCTAAACATTGTGTCTCTCACCAAACTCAGTTTAACACACAAACAAACACACACACCTCAAAGAGATCTCCCTTTCATTTGCGCTCTGTTCAGTCCAAATGTGCCAGAGTGAGAGTGAGCACACATTTGCCCGCCCAGCCTGTGCCATTGTCTCACTGCATCCACAAGCACGAGCGCGGTCACTCACACCGGTTTTGTGTGTTTGGGAGATGTAAACCGAGCGAGTGGGCTCCACGCCGCCTATTGTTCCACATCCAACCTGTAGATACTCGCACATGCGCCCACGCCGTCTAAATACACCCGACAACTATTTCTGCTCATCTTAAACATACAGTCGGAGAAGCCTTTGTACACACACACACACACACACAAATCCAAAAGTGTTTGTATATGTTTTCACAGCAGAAATTGGCTGCTGAGAACATCATCAGCAGAGCTGGCAGCAACACATTCTGCAGCGTCTCCTTCTTGGCTCAGGCAGCTTGGAATGCACTTTTCTTTTTGTCACTTTGAGCTGAAGATTTTGAGACTTCCCAGAGCGGTTCTTGAATATTCACACAAGACCAATCGTCTTGTACGCTACTAACCTCAACAAGTAGGGTTCTGACATATTTTCACTATCAAAATACATTCTGTAGTGTGATTTTAAGTAAAAATGCAAAAGTCCAGATTGTCAGACAGTGGATGGGTTGATGGTAAAACCAGCATTTGTTGTTTCTAGGATGTTAAATGTCAACGCTCTTGGTCAGAGGAGTTTTAGAAGATGGAAAGTAGAAAGAGGGTGGAGGAGATCTGGAAACGGACACAGGTAAAGGTGCGAAAATTGGCAACTTTTTCCACAAAGACGAGCTCACGGGTAGTAACGTCAAATGAGGACGATGAAACGTTTAAGGCTAACCTTAACCTTAAACATACAGACAACAAGGGGATAAGAAATAGCCTGGAAAATCAAATATTTTACTTATTACTTAACAAGACCCAGAAAACATTTGAGTCACATTGAAGGAAAAAAAAAAAACATTATTCCAGACCCCCTAAGAACCTTCCATTAAGTTTGTTTTAGCAGACTAGTTTCAAAGTAAAAGTAGAAGGGAAATCTGAAGTTCTGGTTAGCACGCAGCACTAGTAACGGCACTGTGAAATCAAGGCTTTGAACTAAACACTGACATGAACATGTCACTGTTCCAGCGTGTACAGTCAGATGTTTTATTAATGTGCTCTATGACTACTGTATGTGCAGCGTAGCGGGTGTCTGGGTGACTTTCAAACAGCTTCTTTGCCCTTTGATACAGCAAGTCGTAAAAAAGGCTGGAGCATCTCTTAGGCTTAGAGAGAGAATGTACCAAATGTGTGTCTGCAACATGCTACATGTGGCAGATTTAACTGGTTGCTTTATGGGACTTTGTTTATTAGGTTTAAGTGCTGCATAGATAAGGAGGGTAAAACATCAAGAAGAACATAATCCTGTTACATCAACTGAAGTACTTCGTTTCAGTGACATAAAGTGGGTATGCACTGTATGCAACGCATAGGGGCGCTGCACTACATTGGGCGCCAAAACGGAAAAAATTTTTTCTAGTCGGCATTTTCTGTATTTAACAGCCGTTTGTGCATGTATGAAATGATCAATAACACAGGAACGACACTGGTTAGGGGCCCCTCAGCTCCTTCACCTCCCCTTACACACATGCGTCCCTTCGAGAACGCACTCGGGCTCGTTCATTTCTTTCACATTTCTTTCTTTGAAATGTGAATCGTCTTATGTAGTGCACTTGACAACAGCCAGGTAAAGATGGAGCGGTAGGGAAAAAAGCTATAAAGGGATAAAGATATTGGAAGGACGAAGAAAAGCTTTTCAAAATGATTGACAGACACTGACAGTTACTTAGGTTTCATATATATATATATATATACCAGCCCTTACTTTTTTAGAAAGAAGTATGAGAAACTAACACTATTACTATAATTAACAAAAACTAAGAAAACCAGTGGTAGTCATCGTCGGCGAGCGGCCTTTGTTTAGCGGATTCTTGTCACATCACGTTAAAAAGTGTGTATAGATAAGATTTTTAGAATATGAGCTGTACTAGTATCCCACTGGCACATGCAAGAGAAAACAAAGGCTTTCAGCCAAGGCAAAATAGACAAAGGGAGGTCATTGGGTTGGGTGCCAAACATTACAGAATCCCTTCATATCTGCCCTTCATATCTGAGCACAAGCATTAAACTTCATAAAAATCCCTATTTCCACTCAAACATTTCCACTCATATCCTTACCCATTTACAGGCTGCCATATAGCCATGCAAACACAGCAGATATAGCTAGGTTTGTGATGCCATAGCTGAGAGGTCTGGACTAATGATGTTGGTCTTTGTAGCATTTCATGCTATAAAATTTGAGTTCTGCAGAAGCAAAGATGGCTGTTGAGTATATACTAAGCAGTGATAAGGGAAGCAGGTCCAATCTTACTCCAGTCATTGTGATGTGAGGAACCACAGAATATCACTTTGGGTCGTCAAGTGAAGTAAATTGGCGGGTTTTCATAACAAAGCCCCATGTGAGAGGCATCCTGTATCCTCATGCATTACCCAATGCGGAGCAAAACTCTCTGGTCATGAATGATTACCTCAGAACCGAACATAACTAAGGGACACAGCAGCAGTATTCCGCTCATAACGGCGAGCTTCTTTGGCAAGACGAACATTGCTGGGGATAAGTAATGTGTTCAGTGCTCTTAGTGTAGAGGCATTGAATCTCATCAAACGTTGAAGTATTTGACTACAAAAATGAAAAATTTGCCATCCCGCTGAAAGATTGCCTGCAAGGAAGAGGGATGGAGAATCAGCAATGTCATTAAGATTTCTCATCTGGGGCCATAAATGTCTGCGCGTGAGAGAGAGAGCTCACGGCAATCTATCTGAGAGCCTCTGAAAGTTGTCAGTCTGTTCAAAATTGGCTCATCAGCCAACAGACAATCACGCTCCCAAAGCCGCGCAGCTAATTGTTTAGCTCTTTTCGATTTTGAACCCGAAATCTGTCCTCTGCTGTCGGGCTGACACAAAACACGGCACGTTTTGACTGACGCTAGCTCCACTCTGTTCATAACGCTGTGCATGTTAAGCTGCTTACAGAAGCCTGGATGGTTTTTGCATTGACAATGAGCTAGAAAATAGACTAACTGCCTAGTCAAGCTGAAATAGAGGAGAGTAACCTGTTACACTTTGTGGAGAAAATTGGAAATATTTTAATTCCAATTTTCTCTTTGTTTTCTTTATGATGTAGGGTTTCCCCCAGTGTATTATAAGCCTGGCGGCCCACCATGCTTTACTAGCCCCCCCATAAAAACAAAAAAGCATTTTTTTATTTTTTTTTTTGCTAAAGCCACATTAGTAGCATTGGTAAATCTCCAGTTTGTTGCGCATCTCTGCCAGCAGTGCAGCGGATTTAACTCATGCAGGGCTGGTCCAAGGCTGTATGATGCCTTGAGCAGAAGTTGACCTAGGGGCCCCTCTTGCTGCTACAAAATCAGCACCTCAACCAGCCTCTGTGTTAGATTTAGTGAAATATGGGAGAGGGGGAGTAGTTTAACTGGCTAACCTAAAAACAATCAGTTATAATTGCAGTTTACTAATTTGTATTTGTGAACAAACAGAGATTGAAGTCAAAGATTAAACTCACAGCATCAGATTGTTGCTGTGGTAACAAAACAATCCAGCTATGAATGTTACCCTTTGAAGTTTTACAAAGTAATCTTGCCAGGTCCTTAAAATCTAACACGTTAATGTTCCAAACCTTTGGTTGAAATGACGCGTTTAATTCAAGGTCTCCATTACAGACCAGAGAAAACTAAATAGAATGCAACGTTGAGCTAATCCGGCAGTTTCTCTTGAGGAAATAAATGACGGTGCAGAAGTTAATTAGATCGTAACATGTGCAGAGCGCTGCACAACCAATGTGGACGCGGCTCCGCCGCTGCGAAGAATTAAACTTAACTCACCCTGTGGTTTCAACAAATTGAGCTGGAAGATGTGACCCTCCCGCGCCCAGAAGGAGAGCAGCGCTCATGGTGACCTACTAGCATGCTAGCTTATTTAATGTAAATAAAATACTTGTGCTAGTAGTAGGGCTGTTGTAAACAAAAAATTTAGCAATCGAGTAATCTATCGATTATTCTTACAATTAATCGGGTAATCGGATAAAAAAAAGATAAAATAAAACATTGATAACTCTAACATAACAGCAGTGTTACTATCACATATCAATATCACTT
>CAEGAE010085131.1:0-17158 GCA_903067095.1 Girardinus metallicus
AAAATATAGCAAAAAAGTTGGCAATCATGGAGTGACTTGGGACTGTCCATCAGCCCTCTCTCATGGTGGACAGTGGCTGATTTTTGTGACCTTGTAGGTAGATAAGGTTTGTTGATAAGATACAACTGTATAATGATTAAGTAGGGCCCGCACTTTGCTGAAAGTGCTCCTAAGAAACTCCCTCCTAAGTCCGGCCCTGGCTATAACAGAATACAAACCAAACCTAAAGACACTGGTAAAAAATAAAAACTTCCTTGAGTTCCACTAAAGGTGTAGGGACTAAGAAAAAAACTGTTTCAGCAATGTGGTACAAAGCTAATCTTGAAATTGCTATGTGGTTCTTTCTGGTGATGAAGAGCTTAATTTGGCTCTTAATGCTGAACTGGTTCACCACCCCAGGCGTAGACAGATAAGATCGGTGGATAAGATCGGTTTGTCATGCTAGTGTCGGCCAATTGCTCAAAATGAAGGAAATGGAGGCTGATTTATCAGTGCACCCCTTAATGATGATGTATACCTGCACGCCCACTCTCTTGGTAGTAGTTCTCAACGGACTTGCTCATGGTGTGGTGGATAACAAACCTGACATCTGGTTTGTCAATGCCCATGCCAAACGCCACCGTGGCAACCACAACCTGAACGCCAATACAGATATTTCAGCAAAATGTTCAGTTATGACTCCCACAATCATATGGGTCGTTGGACCTCTAAAATATATAAAACATATCAGCTAATTTATCCTAAAGAAGCTGAATCTCAACAGTAAAATTCAAAATACATATCAAAATTATAAAACATGCACGTATTAGTATGTACATGTAATTAGTAAAACTACAGGGTTTTTGTAAGATCAATCAAGTTTATCACCTGGATTTTGTTTGAGGTCCATCTGCAGTGAACTTGCGACTTGTCTTCTGAGTCCATATTGGCATGATAAGGATATGCTGAGACGTCACGTTTTTTGAGTTCAGAAGACACCATCTCAGCATCCTTCTGAGAGAACACATACACAATGCCTATGGCACATGCATCATTATCACAAAGTGGCTGCTCTCTATTTTAATATGTGAACTGAAAACAAAACCACAGAAGAAATGACTAGCTTCAAAGCACATTGGTGTGTATTACCTGACTGGTTCTTGTATTTGCCTTTAATTAGAGAGGTAATGTCGCTCATTAAAGCATCACTATCTGAGTCTTTATTGCGAACCTAGGAAAAAACGAAGCAAGCAAAGTCAAATGCATAAAATATATACATCAACTGCACTCTGGGATGTACTCAATTGAATGCATTCTTAATTTATTTATTCAATAACTGACAAGTTCATTTGGTCTTTGTGATCAAAAGAAGAGGTGGAGAATCACAAGGAGTCTAAATGAATTTAGGCTTTTCTGACCGATCCTGCACACAAAGGACGTTTATAAATTTCATCCTGTTAAGAAAAAATAGACAAATCTTCAGCTATTTGTCTAATGTATTGTTTCATAAAATTTGACTTTGTGGATTTATATACTTTAAAAGGATCAACTTCTATTGGCTGAAAATAAAGCAATAGGAAGTGTGGATTTAAAACAGACCACTCGTGATGTATTGTTAAGGGTAAATAAATTGTGGGGATTTAGTCTTGCAAAGTAAATTAGATCGCTTCTTAAATACTAAATGAGTGCTTTCATGTATTTAATCCATGCTTTTTTAATGAGCAGTGCATATAATGCCATGCTGAAGTATTCATAGCATTCATACAACTTTTTTTTTTTTTTTTTCACCTCCTAACTTCCAGTCTCGCACTTGTCTCTACACGTTAGTTCAGACTGCCAGGTTCCATTGTGCCCCACACAAGGAAACAACTCTAGATAAAAGGTAAACTTGGAAAACTTTGATCATAATGTTCAGCTGAAAAGCAATAAGTAAGAACTTCACTGATCACTGACAGCCTTAATCCCCCCTCCAGTACTTCTGCAATCACGGAAATTCATGCAAAAATCAACAGAAGGTCACATTTTTTCACACTAATGCACAGTTGTGAGTTTATTGCAAACTTTCTCCAAAAATTTTCCAAAACACTTTATGCTTGTAGCTATGTGCTAGCTACAAGCAATTGATCTATTATATACAATCAAAAAATATAGTGAAATTTGTGGATGTAATGTAATATGTGTACACACGTTTAGCATGCACTTATCTATGAAGCATATTGTTGAAAAATGTTAGCTGGCACAGTCGTCATGGTTACCTCATAATAGAGATTAGTTCGATTGAAGGAGGCAGTGATAGTGACTGGCTGTTCCACACACAGTATCTTCTCACAGTCCTTGAGGACACTGCTTGTTGCTGTGGCTGTGAGGCCAAAGAGAGGCACAGAAGGAAACTGTCTCTTTAAGATACCCAGGAGTTTATAATCTGTAAAGTAAACAAATAGATATGAGTCATTCAAATTCAAATTCAAATTCAAAAATACTTTATTGATCCCAAAGGGAAATTAAATGTTGTTGTAACTCATTATAACAAACATTAATTAATTCAGATTCTTCAAAGAGTTATTGTAGATAGTGATGGCTGCTGCAGGAAAGATCTCTTGTAGCGTATTAGAGCAAGTCTGAAGAAGCCTCTGACTGAAGACATTCTGTTTTCTGAAGACAGTCTCAAGAAGAGGATGGTCAGGGTGGCTGATGATTTTCTTGGTTTTATGAAGAATCCTTCTTTGCATCATCATCATCGTTTTATCAAGAATCCTTCTTTGCATCATCATCATCATCTCCAGAGTTTCCACAGTCATCCCCAGAACAGAACTAGCCTTCTTTCTCAGGTTGTTAAACCTTTTTAAATCTCTGGCTCTGATGCTGCTGGCCCGACAGATGACAGCAGAAGAGACAACGTTCAACAACAGACTTATAGAAGACCTGCAGGATCTTGGTGCAAACCTTGAAGGATCGAAGCTTCCTCAAGAAGTACAGTCTGCTCTGTCCCTGCCTATAAAGGGTTTCACTGTTTTGTCACCAGTCCAGTCAGTTGTCAAGGCGAACACTGAGGTATTTATATTCCCCAACCACCTCCACTTCTTCTCTCATAATGGAAATAGGGTTTGATCAAACTAAGGCTGAAACGATTCCTCGAGTGACTCGAGTACCTCGATTATTAAAATTCCTCGAGGAAAATTTACCTGCCTCGAAGCTTCGTTAAGTTATATTTTATTATTTAGCGCACCGTGTTCCGCTGGGACTTTATTTGCGCTCTCACTTCCACCTGAGTTGTTGACGAAAGCTAAGTGTAAGCAGCATAACGTCCAGTTTTCAAGTTTGGCCTGGAAGGATTTTATTGACTGATGATAATGTCTGGGTTTTTGTCCTTTTTCAGGGGACCAATAAACATCCTTAAAATAACTGTCGCGATACCTGGAGTACGGCAGTTTTTCTCCTCCTGGGGCTGCTGCCTGGTGGCGGTTCAGAGCGAACAACGGGGAAGAGTGCTGCATGTGTTTACAGGTGAGCGGATAGACAGAACACGGTGGGTGGCTCCGCATTAGATAATTAACGTAAGTGTAGCTTCACGGACGAACTGGAAAATTTATTTCATATCATCCCGGTCTCAACAAATGGGTAGCGGAGCACTCGTGGCGGCACATAGCTGGTAGATGTTTCTGATTTGATACAAAGGTATCAAATACCGTCGCTAACATGAACACAAAAGCTATAAATGTCTGGGCAAGGTGAGAGTTAATCTGTTAAACTAACTGAAGATGAATACATAAACGGAAAGCTGGAGTATAGACATTTTTTATAAGAGTATTTGTGAGCCTGTCTCTTAATTTCAGATTTTTGTATGACTTTTCTTCAGGTTAACTTGGAAAGTGAGCTATTATTGTTACGAGTTAATTTTCTAAACTACAGAGAAGTTATTGTTAGGGAAGCTCAAATGTGAAAAATTGGACTGATGTTGATATTAAAACTGCTGTAATGTTAGATTTACCAATGTTTTACTTTATCTTTTTTTTATCCGATTACTAAATTAATCGTAAGAATAATCAATAGATTACTCGATTACTAAAATATTCGTTTACAGCAGCCCTGGATCAAAACCTGTTCCTCCTAAAATCTACAATTATCTCCTTTGTTTTTTTGTTTACATTCAAGATGAGATGATTGTTCCCACACCACGACACAAAGCGGTCCACCAGATCTCTGTACTTAGCCTCTTCCCTATCTCTGATACACCAGACAACTGCAAAGTCTTCAGAGCATTTCTGTAGATGACAGAAGTTGGACTTGTGTTGGAAGTCTGAAATGTACAGAGTGAAAAGGAATGGTGAGAGTACAGTGCCCTGTGTTGCTCCTAAGTTGCTGATCACTTGGTTAGACACACAGTCTTCCATTATCACAAACTGTGGTCTGTTTGTGAGGTACTCATAGATCCAGGTGATTGTTGAGGCCACCCACAAATATCACCCTATTGGTATAAAAGTCTGTCATAACATTGATATGCATGCCTGCTCCTGTAAAATGTTTTCGAAATTTTGCTAGGGCTTATGGTTTTCTGTCAAGATCCTTCAGAGCGAAGTGATGTGACAGGTGAAGCTCACAGTCTCGGCCAGTGTTTTCCATACATTTCTGAAAAATTTCAGAGCTCAGCACACACCATTTTTCTCTCATCGCTGTTATTACTGCGAGTGACGTAGAGATATGTATCGCAGTAATATCGGAGACAACAAATAGCCCTCTCATATGCTTCAAATGGTTTTCAAATACGTCTCACGGTTCTCGAACGGGAAGGAGTTGTTTTCAGAGAAAACTGACTGGGTGTCTCACAAAGATAGAATTCTTTCTCCACCATTCTGTCTGACTCACACAACAGCTGCAGATGATCAACTAATCACCATAGCAATGGAACAGAGAACAGGGCAGAGCAGCAGTCAGCACTTACTACATAGGACTAAGTTGCCAAAACTACTTGCTGTTTTGGCCTGTATGTAACTCATTACATACAGGCCAAACCACGTGGGATAAGTGTGGCCATTTAAAATGAAGCTTACTGAATGCTTTAAAGTAAAAGTCTAAATATTTGTCTCAGGAGAGCAATAATAATAGCCTTCAGAAGTCTTCCTCCACATTACAGAGGGCTGAGCTCCCCTTTAGAACTACAATGATCGCTGTAGGTTAGAACTACAATGATGGTGGATATACGCCATATACGGAACTGGATATAGGGAACTCAGCCCTCATCTTACTACAGATGAGGGCTGAGTTGGTAGTTAAGAATTACAATGATGGCTGATGGTTAGAACTACAATGATGAGTGAACTCTCACTTACTACAGAGAAGGGCTGAGTTGGCAGTAAAGAACTACAATGATGGTGGATTTCTGAGTTACTACAGAAGGAGCCTGAGCAGAATGTTAGAACTACAGACATGGCAGAATGTTTTGGGCATTATAGAACTGATTTAAACAAACTACTGTTACACATGGGATTACTGTGCCCATTTAAAATTAAGGCCCCGTTTACACGACAACAATTTCGGGTGAAAACGGAGGAGTTTTGTCGGCTCTCTACAATCCATAGAAGAAGAAACTACCGAAAATGCCAGGTACCAGAGTGTTATTTGTGCTTCTGACTCTTATAAATCTAACGACAGCTCTCCAACACGGTGCACATTTTATACCTCTTTAGTTAAATCATCGAAGACGAATATCATTCAGCTCCACTCCGTTAATTAGCGGATGTTTGCGACAAACAAACACTACGAGGAGGCGCTACTGGACGAGTCCTGGAAGAACAAGTCAGTGGTGGGATAACCTTGTAAACAATGTAGTCGATGATGAAGAATGGAGGGAGAACTTTCGTTTGGCCAAGCCATCCCTGGTCGCTTTGAGTGAGGAACTTCGCACCTACATCGAGGGGGAACAGACAACCATGAAATCGCTGGTTGATGTGTTAAAAAAGGTGGCCTGCACACTTTATTACTAGGTTTCAAAGAATCTAGCAACAACTAGTGGCGTGGCAGGGGCATTACACGTTTTCGATTTATACCATTTCTGTGTAAACACAGATCGTAATTAAAACGTTTTCATGTAAACGATCCAACAAAAACGGAAATTCCGTTTTTGTTGGATCGTTGTCATGTAAACGCCCCCTAAGCTTCATAACAATTTCAAAATAAAAGCCTTGACAATTTTTACATTATGTAATTGCTCTTTTGGGCATTATATAACTGATTTAACCAAACAGGAAGTGAATATAAGACAACATGCTAGTGATACCACACATGCTACTCACAGCATTCATGCTAACATTAGCATTTGGGCTAATTTTAGCTTATGAATTAATTTTAACATACTGAAAGGTGCACGTCCATGTTAGTCAACATTCTTGTGATTCTCCACATGCTACTCTGTTATTTTTTCAGCTAAACTTAGCATTGATGCTACTTTTTAGCATCAGAACGCTGGGTTCAAACCAACAGGCACACTTTGGCAGGCCCCGGTTAAATTTCTTCAGGAATTTTCTAATTAACTGACTACTAAGTTAGTTTACGATTATTTCAATATTTGATTGATCTTTTCAGTTCTAAATGTAATAAGACATTATATTAATTTATTATGTGAAATAGTTTCACCAAAAATAATTAATAAAACAATAAAAACACTTTAATAGTTGGCTAATAAAAACAATTATCACCTGGTCTGAAGTCGTGTCCCCACTGGCTACAGCAGTGCACCTCATCCACAACTATACGACTCAGCAGCTTGGCATTATAGGCTTTCTCCAGACGAGACATCAGCAGCTTGCTCTTGGCAACCTTCTCTGGAGTTACATACACCATCTTGAAGGGGACCTTCACATCCGTCATTCCAGCCATGACGAGCTTGGAATGCTCCTGCAGAAAGCCATATAAAATATGAAGAATCTGCCTGAATTTACTGTTGTTTTATTTCGTATGTGCCTTCCATTTTTGAAAGTATGTGTGTCTCATACTGTAGTTAATTCTGTTGTAAAGCCTTCTGTTTAATAAAGATGAGAACTTACATTTTCCCTATGAATATTCTGTTCATGGTTAACAGGTTGCATGCAAATTATTAGTTTGATACTCCTAATCCATCATTAGATCTGAAGAAGCCTGAGAAGTGAAACCTCAAAAAAAAAAGAAGAGACAAACAGTCCAGCTGCCCTCTTACGTTGAGGCAAACTGTTAACCATGCATATAATAGGAGATTATTTAAGCACCCTTATGACAAAATTGTAACCTTTCTCAACTCAATTCAGTACATTTATAAAATGCTAATTTACAATAGGTAATCTCCAGACAATTTACAAAAAAGTCATTTCCATTCTACTTATCAAACAGTGCGGCGATTTAAATGTATTATTTTAAGTCATAAAAAAAAAAAAAGTTAAGTTATCTGAGTGAAAAATGCAGATTGCATCATGTCAGTGACTTGTCATTGACTTGACTTGTTTATATGCTTTCCCAGGGTAGAAGTAATCAGTCATTACTTCTACCCTGTAATGACTGATTTTATCCATATTTTCAGGAGAACCCTCTGGAACCAACATGTACATTTACTGCCTTCTTTATTTGTTTCTTTCTTTGACTAGGACCGCCACAAAATGAATAACCTCACTGACTGAACTCTGAAATTAATAAAGAGTCATTCAATTACTCAGAATCAGCACAAAATTGACTCTTTCCATCTTTAAGATGACTAGAACAGATTCATCACTGTTGAATCTGTGGTGTTGGCATCACTGTATTACAAATCACAGTAAATACATTGACATGTAGAAATATAATTCTACCAAGATAGAGCTTGACCCGCTATTACTGGACACAACTGGAGTTCCATAAAGTCTTGTAGTAAAAGTCACACTAAGACACAATCAGAACGCATCATGCTAAACAGATCCTCCTCCAACGTTTGTTTATCATGTCAGAGTTTTAACAAGAAAGAAAAACACGGAGTACAACCGGTAGAACTGTTGCTTTATAAGTCACAACAGTTGGAAGTGTACATTTTTAGGGTTTTATGTAACACCATGCTAATAAGCTACATGACTGTCGGTAAATAATATCACATTGAACATAAATCCTAATCATCAATCACTACTGGATCTGCTCCTCTGTTCTTCTGCAGCCCCTGGACTAACAGGAGCAACCGATGTTTGTCCGTTCTGTAGGACACAGTTTCCCTGTAAGAAAAAAAAAAGTTTTATTTCTTTTACATTGTTGTTTTTAGCACACTCAAGTTGTTCATGTACATTATATTCATTTAGACACAAAAGGAAAGTTATTAGTTATACTCTACAATTCAGAGGGGAAAAGTTTTTAGTTATTTTAATGAGATACAATTTTTTCATGAGCTGGAAAAAAAATAAATCAACAAACATGTTTTCAAAAAATAAGTCGCATTGTATTCTCACTTAAGACTTAAATAAAAATAGTTTCATGATTTTGGTCATGTCTGTAGAATTTAAACTGAGGTAACACCGAACAATAAATCGTTGGGTAAATAGTTTGAAAAAGAGGAGATATTAAAGACATGCTAGCCTAAATGGCTGCAAATGCAACCACTGCTGAAAATTAATCAAACTCATGTAACACAGTGTAATGTTTCACCTCTCTGCAACACTTTGAGTCACCAAGCTTTAAACCCTTGCTATTTGATTTCAGAAGAGCTGATGACATTTTATTACAGAAACATAAAATTTACTCTTTAAGATGACTAGAAGAAGACTCACTGTGTACACTGAGGGTGATGAGTTCAGCCAAAAGTAAAACATTCAGGATTCCCAAAGATACAGAGCCTCTCTTTGGAGCTGCTCGAACCTTAAAAAAAACCTTAACCTTAGCAAAATTAATTAAACACATACCAGATTTCTCTGTAATTTCATTCTTACCTGTGTGATTAGATACAGTTTGTCCAACAGGTTCCATGTTGATGTAAATTTCCTCCATCGCTTCAGACTCTGAACATCGACTATAAAATCCACTACTGGATTTTAACTACTGGATTTTAACTACTGCAGTGGTGTTCAAAATAAAAAGTAAACGTATTTTAGAGATAACAACCAAATAAAGAAATTCACAAGTGCGGTTTCAGTATTATTTTCTTAAATATCTTACACAACATAAGATTCTTGAAGGTTTCAATAGTTTCATAAGTTCATATTTGCTGATTCGGTTCTGTATCAATGAATATTTATTTCTCCTTTGTCTTTGTTTTCCTTCAGCTTGGTTAATCCTACTCATAAACACATTACACATGTTCTATTGGTGAAAAAAAAAATTGACTTTTACATTCAAGCACAACTTTGTGGTCTACCGCATGGTGTCAAAAATGATAAATAGTTTTAAATCACTGATATAAGGATGAAGAATACATCTGATGTTGTGATGTTGCTCCTCCTTTCCTACAGAGTAATAAATTGTTGGAGCAGATGACTGGTTCTGTCCTTGGGTCATATAGACCCATCAGTTTTACTGGTCTCATTCTGTCCTGATTACTAGTCATAGCCTTTATCCCAGTAAATACAACTATCATCTTTGTGTTTTTTTGTTTCTAAATCCTCTTTTAACCCTATTTCTTGTCCTCTTACTGTCTCACTCCAGTAGCATAAACACTGACTGTAAGAAACCACCATACCTGAATTGGAAAGGAATGTGGAGCAACACATTGCATTACTACTAAGCTTCCATCACTGCTAGATCGAAGAATTATGGAATTGTATGTATTTATTCATATTTTAAAGGTATATACTTTTAGGACTGCCATCTAGTAGAAAGCTGCATGAGCTGGTTTATAGTGTCTAAAAAGTTACCAGGTCTTCTCATCTTCTGAAACAACCATAAGGGAGATCAACAGTTTGACAAATAGTTTGCTTTGTGAAGCACCCCCTCACTGGGAGGGAATCAAAAGGCTAACATGCCAATCAGGCGGGTTAAACTAAGAAAAACCAGATACTGCATTCAAAGCATGATGAAGACCAGCAAACAAAATATTCACAGAGTGGATGCAGTAGAATATTGGAGTACAGGAGATACAGGATGGAAGATTTGACTGAATCAAGACATTGTCCACAAATTCAGCCTGGGAAACTAACTAACTGGCAAATTGCTAGCTAAGTATGTGAAGCAGCAAAATGGGTTGTAGTTACTTAAATTTATGCAAACCAATTGACTCAAAAGATTCAATTACTGCAACATATAAAAGACAAGTGTAGTTACATTGTGTGATTTTGGCAAACAGTATTCTTAAACTCATCCAAAATATTATGCTCTGCAAAGTTTATTTTAAATTCTGCTTACAGCAGCAGCAATATATTTGCTACGTGGATTAAAGATACATGGTCTCATTATTTGACATAGTAGTACTGTTCAAAAACTTTCAGTTTGCTTGAGCAGAAATGGAGTAATGTCTGGGTATGTTAAAATGTTAAACTTTTACAACCAAAATGCTCACTACTTTCAAATAGTTCACTTTTTATTTTATTTTAGTTGTTGCATAGACTCAACTTAAACAGATTAATTTATAAAGCTTTTTTTTTACCCTAAAGTTCCTGTCACTTGTTTAAGATGAGTACAAACAACAAGTTGATGAGAATTAAGTGAGGTTCACTTGAACTCTTTTATTAAGCAGAATGTTTTGTTTTACAGTCTAGGTTTAGCAGATGGCTGAAGGCATCTGACCCACGCTTCAAAGTCAGTACCTGTTTGCTTTAAGACAAAAATTTGGTAAGGTTAAATTTAGTCTGCCAAAGAAAGTCTGACGGTTCATTCTCCAACTTGAGAAATCCCTTGAGGTAGCCAAGTTTCTTGTTTGTTCAGATCTTGTTAGTCATTTCCATAGTATGATTACTAATAAACAGCTGATTTTTTGTGTTTAGAGGCAATCTAATCATTCGGTTCACAACTTAAGTTTTATTATCCGGATTCTGAAAATTAAACATTTCATAGTATATTTCAATGATTCTTTCCATACGGTTTAGGCTCCCTGAAAAGGAGAAATTACCTTTCAGAGAACTGTAATTTTGATTGCTTTGAGCATCATATTTTACTTAATGTGACTGATATGATCTTCTTTAATGCATACTGGTGCTTCACATTGATCATTCATAAGCTTATCAATAACAAGAGGTGTACCGTCTGTTAGTGAACAGATAGAATCATTGGGACCAAGGAAAAAAAGCACAGATTCCCTGATTGAATTGTTGGTTGATATGTAGCATATATTTGAAATTGTGCAACAAACATTGGAAGAAAAAAAAACTATAAAACCTGAATGGCTATTCAGTTTGATAAATATTTACACAGACCATCATTCAATAAATTGATAGAAATCCAAGTGCTCACATCAAAACACCAAATATAAATAAATAATATGAATTGTATTGAATGTTTTAATGCAGACTGATGGTTCACATTGATCATTTATAAGTTTTAGTAATGGAACTTTCAACAACTACAGGTGTACTATATTTTGTTAATGAACACACTTAAGTGTGCAAGATAATGGATGGAGAAAGCATCATTAGGGCCAAGAAACATACAGCATATAAGTCAGAGACAAAAGTAGTGGATCATTTTAAAGGTAGAAAAAAACAATTTCCCATATTGGTGCAACTCTTGTAGCATGGTTGTACAATGTAAAAAAACTTTCAACTTTGGGGAAAACTGAAAGATAAATATGTGTAGCCTCACCTAGGCCTGTTTAGTCCCTGTCACATATTCTTAAGAAATAAATTTACAGATGAAGAACTTTTACTGACATGTATCACACTAGCAAGTGTTACAGAAAAAAAATCTGTGAGTTTCAAATGTATTTAAACCAACCTTTACTATTTTGGAGATAGCATGAAGCAGGGGGAAGATCAGTGTTGATTCAACAGCAAGAAAAAGACTGAACGAAAGTAGCATTCACAATGATGTGAGCACAAATTCTGGAACGGGAGTGATGTTAGAGGTTGTCTTTTACTTTAACTGCGGAAAGCTAAAAGTTAAATTTGAGTAGCCTCACGTAGTCCTGTTTACTGCCAGCCACATGTCCTTACGAAATACATGTATAAATGAGGAACATTTACTGAAATCTATCAAACTAGCAAGTGTACATTAATTATAAACAATACTTTAGTGAAAAGCATTTGAAAACGCATTTATCACAGATTTCGAGTTAAACTACCACTTATAAACTCTGATTCTGAGAATCAGAGTATGCACCTAAAAAAAAAAGAACATTATTATTAAGCATGATGCATATCTGTATATACGTATTAATAGAGAAAGAGAGTTTAAGTATACTTATGGTGAAAAAGCACACGGGGGGATGGGGGTGAGGGGGGGCAATTAATGATTAGGGTCATAAATCACTCCACTGATTAAATTTTGTCATAAGGGTGCCTATATAATCTTCTTATAACGTCGGACAAATTCATGAACAAATTAGTCCAGAAGGAGTTTTCCATCCTTCTTGTACTAATAAAGACTAAAATTTTATATAAATTTTTGGCAGATGCAAAGTCTGGCATACTGAAAGGTATGAATGATGGACACAAAAATACTGAGGAAGGAAAGATACAAAGAAGACATTGAGGAAGAAATAGTAGAAGCAGTAGGAAAATAAAAAAGATCAACAGAAAAGATGTAGAGGGATAAAAAGAAGAATTGAAAAAAGAGGCACGGGGAGAGGAAGGAATATATAATATTTATTACATGCTCTCTGTGAGCTCAAGCATCTTAAAGACATAAATCAGGTATGGAAATACATGCATATTGTGAATGCATGTTACTTCTAATGCAATCTCCTACCAAGCACTGCATTCAAGCAGTCTTTTTCAATAACTTTGCATTCTGCAAAGTTACACATTCTGCAATCTCATATCACCCCTTACAGTTTATAGGGGTTATGACTATGACTATGACTATGATGCAAGGTGGATCAGGGGCACAAGATTAGTGGAGTGCTCTGGATTGACTGAGACTCTACACCAGTGGTGTCAAACTCCAGTCCACAAGGGCCACAGTCCTGCAGTTTTTAGATGTGCCACAGGTACAAAACACTGGAATGAAATGGCTTAATTACCTCCTTCTTGTGTAGATAAGTTCTCCAGAGCCTTGCTAATAACCTAATTGTTCTATTCAGTTGTGTGCTTGGCCAATTGTCGTACAAAAAAAGTAAAGGCTCATGTGATGACTAACGATGCTCCAGTGACAGAACCAGTGATTGAGAGATGACTGCCAGTAGTTACCTTACTGCTTGATGCATTCAGCATGACTGCAGAAACACAAACAGACTTCAGGTGCATGACCTGGTCCTCCATCAGAGACACGAGTGGTGTGATAACCAATGTGAAACCTGCAACATAATGACCAAACAGTCAATCATAGCCATACAGGTCAATGAAAAAAGAAGATCCCTAGTGATATAAACAGCAAGGTGTGTTTAACTTCATAATAATGTACATTAACCCCTTAATTGTCACTAGGACACTGGTGTCCTCACCAACCCATTGACTTGCCTGACTTGCATGCTGTTCGCATTCTCACCAAAACCAAGAGGATAGAGCACATCACCCCCGTTTTAAAGACCCTACACTGGCTCCCTGCTCAGAGAATAGACTTTAAAATACTGTTGTTAGTTTATAAATCACTGAACAGCTTAGCCCCAGCTTAGCGGGTGTGTGTGGGGGTGGGTGTGGGTGGCGTGGAGCATGCGTGTGTGTTTGTACCCTTGGAGCAGACTGCAGGCAGCTGGAAGCAGAGACTTTTTCCTCTTCCTGTAGGCATGACCAGAAACACATCTTTGCCTGCCATGGTTAGGTTGACGGCTCTGAGCTGCAAAGGTCTGAACTTAGAAAGACCAAAGGAGCTTTTCAGATGCTGTTCCACCTCTTTGGACCAGGGGAAATCTATCAAGAAGAGTCAACCAGGACTTATTCCACAACTCCATAATCAAACTGTGATCCAGACATGCACCTCTGTTTAAAAAGCTGCTGGTGAAACCATGGCTGTCTGGTACCTGAGCCATCATAGTGCTGCAGCTCCTGCCTGCTCATCGTCCACTCGGGAACTGAGGTCGTAGAGGATGAGGAACCGTCGGCGTCACAGGCCTCCTCCAGCTGCAGCAGCAGAGCGCTCTTTCGAGACATCAGCTGGGCCTGCTTCTCCAGCAGCTCTGCGACCTGAAGCTCCACCTGCTCCAGCTCAGCCTCCACCAAGTCCAACTCTGCCTGCACATCTGCACACAAACACTAACAATTACTATGCATTCATAGCACTCATTGAAATAAATTTAACAATAAAGCCATGTGATTGACATAGAAATATAACATTTATTTGTTGTTTTGTTTTTTTTCCCAGTAGCTAGATGGACTTATTATCTGGGATCTGTTTGTTTGCCACTGATCAAGTCACATGGTTATTGGAACATTCACACATACTGTCACACATAGGACTGTCATAAATTTTGTTGGACAATGAATTGCCTCACGTTATTGCAAAAAACAATAATTTTGTTGTTTTGAGACCATTTTCAATGGCATAATAATGCAAGAACACATTCTGAAGATCAATAAACTTTAAATTCTAGTGAACATTTAACACTGCAACGGGAAGACATTTTAAATATCGAAATAAATAAACAACAAACAAAAGGATTTATGAAGTCTTAAACAAAAGTGTTCATTAGAAAAAGAATTATTGAAACCTGCGCACCGGACTGAACACTTTTGTCATCCAAGTTTTATGTACAAAGAGAGAGAGAGAAAAGACAAAAATGCTAAATTATGCAAATGTAAATTATTTAGTTTTAAAGTATCATGTGATTACTTCATTTATTGCTTATTGCGACAGGCCTAGTCACACATCACGTTTTCTTAATGTAGTACAGCCCTACTTTGCAATCTGTTCAGAATGTCACTAATAATTTCCCCTAATCTCTACAACACATTGACTTACCACGTCAGCAGGAAAAGTTGAATACATATTGCAGGGAAAATTTAGAAATTCTTAAGTTAAATTTAATACCCTGTCAAAGATTCAAATATTTTTTAATTGTCATACCAGATCACATGTGCTTGTTTGTGGTTCGAAATACAGACACAGGTCCCAGATCAAGAAGCCTGATAAATAAATTATAGAGTACTCTGTAAAAGAAAAATACATACATACATACGAGTGTATATACATGAAAAGTAGTCTGTTATTAGGTGTTGTTATCACTCTTACATTAATAGTCACTGTATATGAATCAATGCTATGTGTAAGCTTTTGACCCACATTTACAGAATTTCTCTGTAGCATGATTATCTTTAACAGAATGTTCCTGTGAGAAATCGCTCTCATGAGAAAAAGACTTGATGACCTGTGTGCAGAGACAGAACCTCCTTATCTCTCCCTTCGGTGAAAATAAAAGGCAAGGCCAAACGCGCAGCGGGCAGCTTGTAGAAGCGGACAGATGTGTCTTCTCCTTTCATGAAAGCTTGATTGAAATATAATGAACGTTGTCTGTAGTTCTTTTTATGTAGGTTGAGAAAATACCTATCAACCTGTGTGCATCTTATATAACAGTGTAAATTCATTCTTCTCTCAAAATAACTATGTACAGTCATTAATGTCTAAACAAAAGTGAGTACACCCCTAAAAGATTACACGCCTAAATGTCCAAACTGAGCACTGCTTGTCATTTTCCCTCTAAAATGTCAAGTGACTGGTTAGTGTTACTAGGTCTAAGGTGTGCATAGGGAGCAGGTGTGTTCAGTTTTGTAGTACAGCTCTCACGCTCTCATACTGGTCACTGAAAGTTCCAAGATGGCACCTCATGGCAAAGAACTCTCTGAGGATCCTAAGACAAATTGTTGTGCTACATGAAGATGACCAAGCCTACAAGAGGATCGCTAACACCCTGAAACTGCACTGCAGCACAGTGGCCAAAATCATTCAGCTTTCTAAAGAGTAGGGTCCACTCAGAACAGACATCGCGTTGGTCGTCCAAAGAAGCTCAGTGCATGTGCTTAGCATCACATCCAAGTGCTGTCTTTGAAAGATAGGTGCAGGAGTGCTGTCAGCATTGCTGCAGAGATTGAAGAGGTCAGGGGTAGGCCTGTCAGTGCTTAGTCAGACCATATGGTGCACACTACATCAAATTAGTCTGCATGGCTGTCATCCAGGAGGGACATGTCTTCTGAAGTCTGTACACAAGAAAGCCCGCAAACAGTTTGCTGAAGACATGCCAACAAAGGACATGGATTACTGGAACCTGTTGTCTGATGAGACCAAGATTAATTTGTTTGGTTCAGATGGTCTCCAGAATGTGTGGCAGCTGTCAGGTGAGGAGTACAAAGATAAGTGTGTCATGCCTACAGTCAAGCATGATGGTGGGAATGCTATGGTCTGTGGCTGCATGAGTGCAGCAGGTGTTGGGTAGTTATGTGTCATGTGTCAATCTGTACCGTGAAATACTGAAGCAGAGCCTGATACCCTCCCTCTGGAAACTGTGTCACAGGGCAGCGTTCCAGCATGATAATGACCCCAAACACACCTGTAAGATGACTACTGCTTTATTGAAGAGGCTAAGGTTGAAGGTGATGCACTGGCCAAGCATGTCTCCAGACCTAAACCCAATAGAACATCTTTGGGACGTCCTCAAGCAGAAGATGGAGGAGCGCCAAGTCTTGAATATCTGCCAGCTCTGTGATGTCATCATGGAGGAGTGGAAAAGCGTTCCAATGACAACCTATAAAGCTCTGGTGAACTCCTTGCCCAGGACAGTTAAGGCAATTTTGGTAAATAATGGTGTCTACACAAAATATTGAGAATTAAGGAACTTTCACTAAGGGGTGTACTCACTTTCGTTGCCCGTAGTTTAGACATTAATGGCTATGTATAGAGTTATTTTGAGGGAAGAATAAATTTACACTGTTATGTAAGCTGCACACAGACTACTTTTCATTGTGTCAAAGTGTCATTTTGTCAGTGTTGTCCTGTGAAAAGATATACTAAAATATCTGCAGAATATTTAAATATTCTGCAGATACTTAAATGGACTGACCAATGTGTGTGTATACATATATATATACACACACACATATATTGCGACAGACTGGTGACCTGTCCAGGATATATATATATATATATATATATATATATATATATATATATATGGGATGTACCACCG
>CAEGAE010085134.1:0-74248 GCA_903067095.1 Girardinus metallicus
TTGGGGTTAAGTGCCTTGCCCAAGGGCACATCGACATGGGGCAGGAGGAAGCTGGAATTGAACCTACAACCTTCCGATCACAAGACAACTACTCTTCCCACAGAGCCACAGTCGCCCACAGTCGTCCTAAAAGATCATATGTTCATTGTTCTTCACTTAGAAACCAGGGCATGGAGGAAACTGGGAAACCCAGACAGCCACACAATATTCTGGGTGACTGCAAGACTGATGTCGTGTCTTGTCATGTGATATGTGTCAAATCATCAAACCAATATCTAACCAGATACATAAAAAGCTCTTTCTGAATGATTATTTGAGAAAAAAACAATACCAACCTGAGCTAGTGTCAAAAAGTAATTGACCCTTGAACCTGCAACAACTGCAGTCCATCAAATGCTTGTATTAACAGTGAGTATTTTGCTTTGCTGTCAATATGAATTTTGGCCCACTCTTCTTTGTAGAGTTAAGCCAGTGGAGGGTATGTGAGTATGAACTTCCACTGCATCTTAAAGCCTGGACTTGGATTAAGCCACTCCAAAACTTTAATTTTATTGTTTTTGAGTCTATGAGAGGTGGTATACTTTGGATCTGCTAAATAACCCAAATGTGTTGAGCTTAGTCACAATTAAATTTTTCCTTCAGGGTTTATCAGTTCACAGAGTATTTTCCAAAAAATCTGGGAAAAAAATCATAACGATATCCTTGGGAAAAGATGGGTCTTTCTTTTTATTCACTTGTAGTTTCTCACTAATCAATTTGGGTGGCATTATGCTTTGACAAAACTATGAAGCCCAAGAGGAAGAAAATTTAGTCAGCCTTCCCTTAACCATTGGATGATGGGGGAACTGCATGTAAAAGGAAATTAACTTGAAAACATGTTTTGGCTTATAATAATTAAAGGATGTCTTTTAGTATTTTCAGAACACCCCACATCTTTGGTTAGACAAAACTTTGTCAGTTGGTCTGTGCCTGGACTTTTTTTTTCTTTCTTTGGCCAGAGTGGGAACATAAAACTTTAAGTTAATAGTCTAGGGAGGCTTAAAAGAAAAAAAAAAAAAGAGAGATGACCCAAATACGAACCATTAAAAGGAACAAAAGCAGGTTTGATGCTTCGGGTCGCTTTTCTCATTGTTTACACCTGACATTCGACTCTCACTATCTAAGTTGGGAACATGAAGTGCCTGAAGGACGAATCCCCAAAAGGCTCTTATAGGGTCTTTTGGGGATTACAGGTAACTGACTGACCTTTCAACAGAACTGAGCTCAAACACAATAATGTCTTGATTAAATCCTTCAACAGAAGAATATTACCACATTCTCTAGATGCAAGGTTCTCAAACTGTTGTCCAAATAACACTGTTCAGACTCACAGGACATTTTGTACATGCAAGCTGTTATGTAGGTCTATTAAGGAGTAACAATCAAAAGTACTAAGGAGAATATTTTAAGAATACCCACTATAAAAAGTGAAGTGAATAAAGAATTTACTACAGTGATTTATACAGGAGTTGGGCTTTAAAGATGGATGGTTCACAATGCGATACAAATACAAATTAATATTTTTCATACTTATACAGGCCTGGAAAATACTGAAATTTTATATTTCCACAGACTGTGTACCTATAATTGTTAATTTGGCATATTTTTTCCCCAATTATGTGAAGTTCTATCCCAATCTTTGAAGGCAATAAAAATAAATATTCGCAGTAACCCATCATTTAAAAGTACATTTTAAATTATATATTCACTACAAAGCACAACCGACTGGACAGTACAGCCTAATGAAATTCTCCTCCCTGAACTGACCTCTGCAACAAAAGCTGCCAGCTCCAAGAACAGGTGGCCCCTTATGTTAGAGGGCATAAAAGGAACATTTGTTCAAGCCCTGGGAGACGGGGTCCTGATTTAAATCCGCACAATTTGTCTCTTGGGTTGAGATGTAATTTTAATCGTAGCTATTCTTTGATCAGAAATGCGATCTAAATACACTGCGGTATGCGTGAAGACATTTTCCGCATCAAAATACCCAACTCGACCTCACACTGAACCACAGCGTGTGATTTCTTCTGTGTAGAAACTACAGCGGTTTGTGGTTACAAAGCATATGTGCAGTAAGTACAGAGATTTTCAACAGCTCGCCAGTGTGTATTGGCACTCATAGTTTCGTTTTTCTCTTTTGTTTGACAAATGTCCTCGACGTTTAAACGATTAAAAACAAAGTTTTACAGAGAAACCACTAAATTCCGTAAACCCATTCCTGATTGGGTTGCTCAAATGAAACACCGCCTGTGATTGGTGGAGAGTGCCCTATTGACTGAAGGTGGACTCCCAGGGAGTCGGGAAAGCTGGAAAGAAAAAAAAAAAAAAAAACTCCAGCCACAAAACTGCACCATGCGCCTCCACTCATTGGGTTTGGATTAATCACCGGGAAGTCGATAATACTGACATTTTATGGATTCTTTGGACAGTTTCTGAAAAAATACAAACTCACACACGATGTGTTTAGTTTGTTTACTCGCTGTTAAGGACAACCACTGCCTCAGTTTGGCTCCTGTTATGACGCTTCTCAACTACACAGGTAACTTTGTTAACAACTCCAACCATGTTAGCATACATGCTAACCGCTAGCAGCCTGTTGCCGCAGCTGTGTTGTTTGTTTATTTTCTCAGTTCACAGACACGTAGCTGTATACTAAATCGCGAAATGGTGGTATGATGTCTCATATGTACTTTCTAACTTTTCTCGGTAGTAATTTGTGAATAGTAACAAATCCAAAGCGTCTTTTGTTGAGCTCTGGAGAACAACAGCTCGACACGCTGTGTTCGTACTCTGCCGATCTCATGGTGACAAAAACGATAAGACTTCTCAAAACGCAAAACTGCCGTTTTGTTATTGGAGACAGAATAACAACCAAAAGTAACTTATACTTTATACACACTAACTCTGTAAAGTAGTTTTAAAGTCATCCACTGCTTTTTCCGCCCTGCCTCTCGTCTGGTAGTCCACTTGTTGCTGGCCATTCATTAGGCTGACCTGATCATCGCGCAATAACGTTTTTATTTAGCTTTTGGTTTAAATATGGCTGTAGATGTTGCCTAGTTCATGTTCAATGATGTGTGTGGTTGTGTTGGGTTACATTACTTAGAGCTGAGATCAGTATCATAATGCATATTTCATGAGAAGGCTTCCGATACTCACTTAATGTACGTAAACAATAACACCTGCTATGAATCCGGAAATTCTGTGTAATACATTTCGCTGCCGATACCAATGTAGAGTCGTTCTATTTATTTATTTTAATCAAAGTTAAAATAACGTTGTTAAAATCGGTCTTTACTTTTGAATAGGTTACTGAATCTTTGTTTATTTGTACATATGAAATAATTAAATGGGTTAGTTACAATGTACAAAGTAATTTGCAACCTTCTGAAAAAAAAAAAAACAAACTGAAAAATATTTTTGGCACATGAAATTTTTTTTAAAATGTTCAAATTAAACATTCAAGCAAATCTTCCCTAATGTTGTCACAATCGTACTTTTAGACAAGCAGAAAAACATAAAATGAAATTGTTCTGTTGGTGTGATGGTTTATTGTTAGGTGGTTTCATGGCTTTTTAGCCATGATCTGGTGTAATTACAGAAACAGATTTTCTAATCTGATTATGTAACCCATATACCATGTTATTGACTATTTAATAATTTTGTCCAGTGGAGAAGTTTTTTTTCTTTCACTTTCTTACATTCATAGTGAAACCGATCAAACTTTTTCTGGATGATACAAATTGCCTTTTTTTAGGTCCAAATTTCACGTGTTAAAGAAAATCCAGCATTTTATTTTCTGAGCAACAATCAAAGCTGAATTAATAAAATTCTACCAATTTTCAATCAGTTGCTGGTGCATCTCTTGTCAAATTATTTACTTATTTCTTCATACAATGGCACAGACATACTGTTTATTTCTATTTTCTAAAAGTTAAACTAGCAGTTAATAATAAATTTAGATCTCAAACAGAGATATTCTGCTTTATGAATACACAGATTCCCAGTGTCTCTCACTGGGAACCAGTCCATTCCGGGTCTCAGATAGTGTGGCTTGTCAGAACTGCACAATGGATTCTTAAGTTTAAAGTTTAATAAATTAAGCAAAATACTTAACCTTGTAATATGTTTCTATAACAGATGGACTAGCAGAGCTAGCCGCCATGGAGGCATAAATCCAAACAGGATATCTTCTCTTGGATTTTGCGGGAGCTTTTCAATGTGGGCGTTTACGGACAGCAAGATTTCCATTGAAGTTGAATGATGGCATCACGTCGGGCTCCCACTTTTGAAGAAGATGAGCGGCAACAAGCAAGGTCTTCGTTTTGTGAGGTGAGAGCAGTTACCATTAGAAACTTATAATATATTGGTGCTAACATTAGTATTGATAGTTTGATTTTTGTAGGTGCAAGTTTTGCTTCGAATTATTTTTGATTCTGTAAGATGTTTTTGCTGTTTATCTCAATACTGATTATTTGTTCTAGCTTCATTACTGTGTGGTGTTACATTGGGTCAGAGAGGGGAAAAAACATGACAATTTTGGGACTAAAGACCTTTTGGAAAACTGAAAAGTTAGAATAATAAAAAAAGACATTTTGAGGCTTAACACCCAAAATTAAAACTACCCCTTAAAGCACTGATGCAGTGAAATTACTTACAAATATATAATCATTACAATGTATTTGTGTGTAATATTAATTTCTCAAAGGACCGATTGGAGTGCAATAATTGTTGCCTAATCGATTCAAAGCATTTTTTATGCTAGCATAATATTTAACCAGTTGGACACAGTTTCACAGCAGCAGATGTTCACGCCGGACACAAATAACATTACCCAAAATGCTAAAGGTCCCAGAGCGTAGGAAGCACAGATGAGAAAGAGAGGAAAGTAGATAATAGACATAAATCGTAACTGCCGTTATCGTCGCAGTATTTACAAGATTTTCCAATATCATATAGCCCTACAAAGCACTGATAAAAAAAACTAGACATGACCACAAGTTTGTAACTAAATTAGTCTGCAGCGTAGATTAACACATTGAAAAGAAGTACTATAATTAGATTAAAAATGTATTTAAGCTTATGATTTATGGAGTTAGGCGGACAAAACGACAGTGCAGCTGCTTGTTTAAGCCTCAGATTTGTAAGATGTAGCCCCTGTAACACCAGACAGGGACACCATCTGCTCCTCTAAAAGTGTCACCAGCTTCAGATTTTCATATTGTGGTGAATATCCTGGTTGCTGGTCTGGTAAGTAAGTCACAGATTTTTGAGAGACTTGGTTTTTATACCCAATTATAGACAGAATACTGCTGTCAGTGAACTGAAAATGTTAAGTTTCATAATAGCAGACCCCATCACACAAATGGACTAGGCATAAATAAGCATTTTTCAGAATGCTGGGGGTTAGCTCTGTTGTGAAGACAAACCCTTAGTTCAGTCTGAGGAAATCCTCCTTTTAGTCGTCTCTCTAATCAAACTACCGCCTTAACCAGCTCATGCTAATTTTGATCTGGAAAATCCCCTGGAGCTTTTGGTTCCGGGGGAGTATTGAAAATTAAAACTGTGGATGAAATAATAACTCAAGAATTTTCCAAGGAGTAGACTGATTTACAAATATGTCTTGGAAATTAAATGTGATAGAAATCAGTCAGAAAAGGTTCTGACATGCCTTTGTTTTCCCCCGTAGAAAGCGTGTTTTTGCCTAAGTTGTAAACAAGGAGTAAGAGACGTGATGTCTCCAACAAAGCAACGCTCAGTTTGGCAGTTCTCAGGAGCTAACTTTGTTAACATAATGAAGGCCCCAAAAAAAAAAAATCACAACTTCATTATGGTGGCTCATAGAAAAATATCTGACTGATTTTCCATACCAGCTCAGTTTGGTTGGCTTTCTAAAGTTCAGAGTTTTCATGCTCTTATTTCATTTTGAAAAATATTATCTTTGATTTGTATTAGAAACATTCGCTGAGGAATTTGTCTTGTTTTCCTCTTTTCTTTTTCCCTGGGAAAAAAAAAAAACAACTGACACTAAAGTGTCTGTCTGGCTTATCAGTTGAATAGTGCTTGGTATTTAAACAAAGCACGCAGATCTTTAGATTAGGTGCTGATAAAACTGCTACTGTTTGGATATCTCTGTTTTTTTATGCTGCTTTATTACATTTACTATACCAAGCTTGCTTTTAGGATTCAACTGGAACTTTTATTTGTTCATAATTGGCTTTTTCTTATTGAGTTATACCTACTTTTTCTTTTCCAGTAGAACAATAGAAATGCGCAGAGACTTAAATTGATTCTTGTAGATTAGGAAGTCCAAATCCATATTTAGAACTGTAGGAGGGTTATTGACCTCCTCCTGCCCTCAATCTCGTCTCAGCAATCTTAGCTTCATTAAATCTCCTTGTTTGTCTCATTTAGGACGGCTGTCTTTTACAGAAGCCTCTGTGCAGGCATCGCATGGCTAACTGATGGCAATCGGAAGGGCATATTTACCCTCAATTGGATAGAAGAAGTCTGTTACTTCCTGTTGAGTTAAGGTTGTGTCTGCAGTGTCTCTGGAGAAAACAGAAGAGATGGCCTGTGTGATTCAGTTTTTTCTCATTGTGCCAACTCTTTGAAGTAAAACACTTACCTGTGATGTTTTTCCCTTCTGGTATAGATGACTCATGAAATCTCGAATGAGGAGTCATTAGTGACAAACTAAGCAGAAAGAGCTGACGCAGCAAGTCACTAATAAACAGTCACAGTCAATTTGGATAGTTTTTGGTTTAACACTGTAATGTAAGCAATATAAGTAATAAATTAGTAATTTATTAATTTTGCAAAAACCAATGTAGGCTGATGTTAGTTTAATATAATCTCTGGACCAGAAGTTGACTTTTTTTTTAGCACCCGTGTGTCTAATATAATGTTCTAATTGTAATCTAATTACTTATCAACATTATAAAAAAGATGGAAAGCCAGAGTTCCACCTTACATTGCTGACATTACAGTGTTGGCGTTTATCTTTTGTTTAATCTACAGTGATAACTTTTGTTTAGCTGTCTTTGTATCCAGCCTGCTTGACAAATAAAAAATGGAAGAATATCCAGATTTTGTAATAAATGTGTGATTTTGTCAGCTCTGCTAGAGGCCAGGAACAAGTAGCCCAAAGATGAAACATGTAATTTCCCATCTGGTGTTCCAACAACAAGAACTAACATGTCATCAGCTTTATCTACCCTCACCAGCACCTTGTTGCCTTCTCATGTGCGACACAAGTTAGGATGCAACTTCTGCCATGGGAATGGTTGATCAACCGTTCATGGTAATTCTGTGCAAAATCTCTTATTTCAGGCATAGGTAGTTTGTAGTAGATATGGACAGAGAGGTTAATATGAAGCCAAAGCTGTGTGCTCTAACAAACAGATGACACTTTCATGTTGATATGAATCAAATCCGTCTGTAAATGTTACTGAGAGATGCGGGAGCTGGTGGCCTTGAACAGATAAAGCGAGCACGCCATGCTCCTCAGGTCATTTGACAGAAGTTGGTTTTGTTTAGCACAGTTTCTGTGCTTTTTGCTGCCCTGTCACACTACTGCTTACATTTGCTGAATAGTTCTAACCTTTATGGATCTAAACAGATTTTGGCTTTTTTTGAATATTTAAAATTTTGCCTCTATGTACCATATTAGAAAAATGTTTATCATCTGTGTTTGGTATTCGTTTATTCAAAACATCTCCAACATAGTAATTTTTTTTTCTTAAATTACTTAAAACAAAATACCATTTATTACATTTTTTTTGTAATGTTGTGGTCTTTAAAACAAACTGTCCAGGACTATGTGGAGAGCTCCACCACTGCTTGTAAAGAGTGACATTGTGACAAAAATCATTTGTAAAACTGAAGGTAATAATACTGTATTGAAAATATTTCTGCTCATATAGAAAGATGCAAATTTAAGTCCCTAAATAACACCTGGAAAAATAAGCACATCCGTATCTTTGGAGTGAATATTTGAGTTTGCCGATCTATGTTAAGATAAAAGGATAAACACTGACATGTTGTTTTATTTGTCATTTTTATGGCAGGTTCCACACTTGATCCAAATAGATCAGTATCGGATGATTTGACCATTTTTTCTATTTTTATAAAATGACTAAAAAAACATAAAAATATACAGAGAGAATTGCAACACCTTCTTATCTTATTCTATGTTTGGAATAATATTTTTGTATGGTCAATATATCTCCATATTTTATATGGCATGTTAGGGTCAAACAAAAACTGGGTGAAACTTTGTGCTAAGTTTGAATCACAGTGTGGTGAGCAATGAATCTTAAGGGTTAGATCACTTAAAAAATGATTTGCACAGGTGTCGAGCATTTCAAGTTGAACATTTGTGGCAATTTAGTAAATTACGTAAAATTCCTGACGTACTGTATGGAAATTTTAGACCTGCAGGACTTAGTCTACTTGATACCTTCAGTGGGACTAATGGTTTTCTTGTAAATACAAATAAATTAGTGTGGTTTAGAGCTACCAACAATAAAAGTCCCAAGTCCTGTCATTGCTGTATATGACACATGTAGCATGAATAAGGATGCTTCTGACCTTGTCTGGAGCTCCAAGGCTGATACGTCAAGGACTCCCTGCTTTGCCCTCTGTATCATTATCCCTGGCTTTTCACAGCATGGTGCTCAGTTTAACTGGGATGTGGCGTAGAATTTAGCAGCCAACAGAGAACCAAGTTTTCTCACATTTTGAGGTTGTGGCATTTTCGGGTCTGATATCATGTGATGTGATAATGTGTCCTTGAATAACATCAACAGAGCTTTTGTGTGGATTGTAGGGTTTTAAATTAAGGGGAAAATGGAAATTGTGTTTTTGTCAGTGTACCCTGTATTTGGGTACTAAAATGTCTGGCGTATAAACAGCTGTGTATGTTCAGTAAATCATCCAATTCTTAGAAGTGGCTTTGATGTGGGTGGTTTCCCTCAATCTCAGCCTTTACAGTCTTTCTTTAAACGGCCGCATGTTGTGAGGAATTAGCTGGGAACATTAAGCATTTGACAAAGATTGTTAACTTAGTTCTTTTAAATGTAAGCATAAAGTATAGTACCGCAAACAGTTAACCCATCATTCCTTCATTATTGTTCAGGCAAGCTATGAAAATAGCCCTGTTTATTAACATGAAGTCCTTAAGGTTTTACAATATGTATTTAAAACAGGAGCTCTAATGTCCTCCGTTTTAACCAAGAGGACGTGTAATGTTTTTAAAAATTGTCAAACTGACATAAAGATGTCTGTTTGACCAGCCTACCAGGTTGCTTTAATCTCAGCAGTCATGCACTTAAAAAATGTCATACAGAGACAAAAACGCATGCTATAAGTTTTCATGATTAAGTTACCACTTCTAACAGTGCTAATCCTGCTAAACATCATTGTAGGAGACTAAAAGAAGTTTAAATGTGTAACTCCTGTCATCATTTTATCTTTATTCTGTCCAGTAATTCCTCTGTCTTGGTGTTATTGCCTCTGCTTTTAATGTTTATACATTTAACTACTAACGTGAGAAGCTAGAAAATGGTATTTTAAACGCTTGTTGTTCCACTTGTAATTTCCAAAGAGAAATTGAAAGTCACAGCTTTACAAGAATTGGAGGTCTGTAATTGTTGCACTCTAATTCAAACATAAAAACATGTTTTTAGAGAATTACCTAAAATTGAGAGTTTCATCTGAAGTTTTTTATTGGAAGTATAAAGAAAGGTTTCAACAGAAGGTGTTTTTATTGTGAAGTGGCATCCTAGTCACCCTGACATAGAGCAGATCACTTTTCATTTTCAGGAGACATCCAGCTGAGGGACAAATGTTCTCCCAGCTGCCTCACCCAGCACAAATATCATTCTGGCATTCTAGTGATTCGTGAATGACTGAGACGCATTCACTTGTGGACAGGAAAGGAGAGGTGTGTCCTTTTGATGTTTGAGTTCCTTTTACTCCTTTCTGTAGCAAGTCAGCTTTTTCCTTTTTGTCAATTTTTCCTTTGACCTCTTGCCACGCTGTCTCAGCCTGCTCTTTCAGGTTTTCCCAGGGGTCCAGTCTGTTCTCTAACTATAGCCGTTGTACTTTATTTCGGTTAAACACAAGAGGAAACCACGGGAGAAATGAAGGTCTGGAATTTATTGACCTGGAATGTCACAACAGTATTAACTTTGCAAGTGGCAATGCTAACACCGCAAGGCATGTGTCTGCGAGGAGGCCCACTGCCCCTGTCTGTCCGCATCTAAAGATCAGAGGAGTGGAAATTACCCTCTGCACTGCCTTCTAAATCAGATCCAGTGTTGTAGGTCCGGCGTACCCTGGAGACATGTCGGGCATCGGTGCAGGTATTTCTGACGTCCTGCTGATTTATAGCCCTCGCCACAAGTACTACTTTAAGGATGAATTTCAGTGTTTGTCTGCTGTCTTAAAGACACTCGGGGATCCAACAGGCACAAGCTTAAATCTGAAAGTGCCAGAGTTGCCAAGTAGACAAAGCTTGTTTATACACAGTAAAACCTGTTTTGCTAGTTTCATCAGAACACACTAATGGCAGCTGCACCTGCAGGTCTTTTTTCCCAGCCCACTTAGCAGTACAGTTAGTTCTTATTCAGAGACATGCACATTTGAGCTCCTTCATATATACTTTATAGCTAAACTTATCACTTCTGGTGTGCTTTGGGTTGAAGGATTTGTTCCTTTCAGAACTTTGCTGATTAAAAACAGAAATACTGCAAGATCCGAGTTAGGCTGCAATGAGCTTATTAAAACCTGCTTTGACACGGCACACACCTCTAGGCACAAACTATATTTGCATTAATTCAGTAAGTGTGAAAAGTAATGTTCTCTTTTTATTACGTTTCTGCACGCAAACTGTTCCTTTTCAATGTGCTTGACTTATTCTCTGCTTCTTGTTAGAAGCAGAGAATGGGAAACATATTTAGACTTATTTGCTTGAAACATAATTGTGCAGATTTTATATGTTCATAACCAGGTAAACCTCTAGTAAAATCTTTGGTTGTGATCTACTCAGTTATTGCAGCATGTTGCACATTTTTGGGTTTGACATTTTACTCAAATATCTCAGCCACAGACAGAGATACAATTAATGCAAGCTCATCAAATTCCTCACATTGTGGGGAAAGGTCTGTCCCTCTGGGGGTTGGGAGAAATGGTCGAAGCTGGTTGGGGGTTGAGGAGGGAGTCTGCTTGTTTTTGGTTTAACATCTAAGATATCCCTGAACATATACTGTTGCAGGGAAATTTGAGTAAATTTGTTGCTGCTGCAACACATATGAAACAACAAAGTTGTGAGGCTATAAATAGACTGTAAACACAGGAGTGTGTGTCCTTAAAACCTGAAGACTGACATGCTCTGTTCCAACTGGGGACTTACTGTAAACTTTACTCTTGTTGTTATTCCAAACTTACAATATATTCTGCTTAAAAATGAATTCTACTCTAACATTTGCTCCACTAACAATTACACACTGACCATAAAAACACAACAGTATATTTAAAGTTTGAATTTCATCTTTAGAGATCCAAACACATTAAAAAGAAGCATTTTCTGCTCTGGGTGTTTGGTTTTGGTTACAAAAACTGATCTGGTCAGCTGGCATTAACAAAGACGAAGGAGTGGACATCGCTCCTTTGTGAGAGGAACATGCAAGTGAAACACATGTCTGTTCCACTTGCATGTGTTTTAATTATTTTCTTGAATGTTTTGCAATCTTGTATACTCCATTAATCTTTTTTTTTTTCCGGTCATTCATAATCAAGTATTAACATTTGACAGAGCAATTAAAATAAAAACAAAAAATATACCGAATTTGCCTGATGGCTAATATGATTCACCTGCAGCATGCTGTAGCTTGTTTTTTTTAGAGGATAGTTTGATTAAATAACAACTACAACTTCAGCAAAGCAAATAGAAAAACAATGACATGTTCTATTGGTGTAAAAGTATATAAACAGAAGAAAAAAGTCTCGCTAGCAGTTTTAGCATGCAACAATTTAACAAGAAATATCATGTTCGTCCTGAAACTTATTTATTTATGGTATTTTTGTTGTCAGCTTTTAAACTTTTTAAGAGCCCTTATTTACAGAATAAAGCCGTCTTAAAAAATCGGAAAGATTTTATGCTCAATAATTTCTACATCTTTCTTTTCTGTACAGAATGACGTTGCAGAGAGGCGAAGTTTGGCTGATTGTCCTGCAATGCAGTACTCCACAGAAGAGGAGCCGTTCGCTTGGCCGAGGCCCAAAACCGTGCGCTTACGCCGCACATCCCTGGGGTTTGGGTTCACTTTGCGGCATTTCATCGTGTACCCACCAGAGTCGAGCCTGCACTGCTTCCCGGTAAATGTCGAGATTTTCTTTGATTTATTACTGTGAGTCAACAAAAATCCAGATGAACAAAATTATGTGGCCATAAGCACAACCGTCATGCTGAGTATCTTTGTGCTTTTACAGGAAGAAGATTGTGGGCGCAGAGGTAAGCAGAAAAACTCTTTAAACTTTCTGCCCTGATTTACAACCAAGTCAGTGAGCTGACTTCTAATGACACCACAACCATGCACTCTGTAGCTGTTTCTGTGCTACAGTGACCAACTTCACATTGTTTCAGTTTATTTTTATTTTGTAACACTTTTAAAAAAATTACTGAAAAAAAAGAGCGGCTCTGAATTTTCCATGAATTGTTTGTGTTTGACCATTTTTCATCATTTTTATCTTAATCTAACAAGTGAAGCATTAAACAGGCCCTCGATAAAGTATTCCAACTTTTTAAAGAGCTACTGTTACTAAAATATTCTGTCAGACTGTCTATACAGCTTAGGAATCATTTCAGTAAGATGCTGAAGAAAGGAACGATCTAGGGGTATGTGCAGTGTTACCCCTTCATCATGTGTTGCTGGTCACTGTTGGTGATCTGGCTGCAAGAAAGCTCTTAAGCATTTCACTTAGTCGCAAAAATGATGCATTTGGCAATTTGGAAGTAGTTTGTCACAAAAAACCTGGGTGAGGCACCACAGAAAGAGTTTGGATTTTCCCCATTCCAAGATACTAGTTGGTATGATTTTAATTTAAATTTGGGTTGGAGACAAAGGACAGGAGGATGGAAATTTCTGCTTTGAGCCCATGACTCATTTTTCCACTGGCTCACTTGATGTCATGTTTGTTAGGCAGGTCTAACACAGTGACTCAGGCATGAGTAGTTTGGTTTTAGTTTATGTCCCTTTTTGTGGTAGTTGTGTGTTTCGATATTAATGTCCTGTAACTGTAAACTCAGTCTTTCATTTCAGCACAGATAGCAGATTGACATTTCCTTCCTTCTTTCACAATATCTTTTTTATTTTAACAATGTGGAAATTAGTTAAACCTTCTCTAGTCTGTTTAATATTTGCTTACTGGGAACTTCCTGATCTAACTTTTAACAGAGCAAAACTTTGTACAGGTAGACAAGAATTATCAATTTATATGCGGAAAGTATACTTTCAACTAATTTTATTTTTTTAAAAGGCATGTGTGTCTCATAAACTAATTACATCTCTGCTACTAAGTCCTTTTAAAGTGTCAGAGAAAGTTTTGTTTCTCTGGACAGCTGGACTTTTTGAGAGGGCAGTTATACTTCTGTTTGGATTTCTATGTGGAAAAATCCATAAACAGATTTTTTAGGTGGTTGCACCCAAGCTGTGAAGAAGACATCAGTATTTCATTATTTATATTTTTTTCAGAATGAAGAAATAACATAAGTAGTTTGTCTTTTTATGAATTATTTCTCCTTTATGTGATTGGTAGTGTCAAAGTGTCTGTTCACACATTAGCTCAAGAATAGCTTCCTTGAAGAAATGGTGTTGCAGTTCCAAAGCACACCACCAGAGGGGGAGTGTTTCTTCCAGCTTTAGTTAATAGGAGACTTCTCTGTTTATTATGTAATGGGAATTCCCATGATATGATTCTTTGTGATTAATCTGTTGTGTTTAAAGTGTACAAAATAAGGTCACAAGTTTGTGTGGTTTGAAGCTTAAACAAGCTCCAAACCACACTTAAAAATAATCATTTGGTTCATTTTTAAGAGTGCGACTCTTTTAATAAGGTAACTGGTTTATAAGTTTGTTCATCTCTTTATTTAAGTTATTGACTATTGTATGACTTTTAAATGGCGCATACAGCCACAAATGATCATGTGATCTCATGCTCGAGTTCACTTCTGCTGGACTTAGCGAGGTAGTGTGTGCTGACTCACCACCAGAATGTTAACTACTGGGGAAGTATTTTAGCCACTCTCTGGCTGTGCCCACAGCTATTTCTCAGTTTACAAGGAAAGAGTGGGAGGTGTGCAGCTGAGCACTCTGTCACTCTTCCTCCTTAGTTTCTTTTGCCCCACTCTTCCTTTCTTTCTTTTCTCCTTTTATTTCCGTGGCCATGCAGCTGCTAGGAGACACGGGCAGCATGAGCAAACAGGTTTTTCTGTGTTTGGTCATTCTGACCCGCGTCCGTAAAACCCCACAGATTGACTCTATTAATGACTCATTGTCTGTCTTAGCAGTAGATGAGAATTATCCTGAACAAATACCCAGTGCACCGTCTTATTTTAGGTAGTAGTTTTCAACTAAACTGCTTGTTTTTGTTTTATTTCTTGCACATGAGGCATTTTTTATGTTTATATTTTTCTATGCTATAATGTAAAACATAGGCACATTTAAAGCATAATTTGTCAACATTTTAAGAAACTTTAATAATTAATTTTCATTTTTGTGTTTCCCCAGGGAGGCAGAGAAATAGGTTAGAACCAATGGACACTATTTTTGTGAAACAAGTCAAGGAAGGGGGTCCTGCTCATGAAGCTGGCCTTTGTACAGGTAATAGTCAGCATTTACTATTTTCAGATTGTTTTTAAAAGTTTGTACATTTCCAGTCAAAGGCAGAAAGACTGTAAGTAGAGGCGTATTTAACCATGTTTTCATCGTACTGTTGCTGGTCTGCTAATAAGCCAGCAGGTACATAGTTTCTGCTGATTTTTATGCTTCTTTTTGATTTCCCGATCATCTATTAAGTGCTTTATTTGCTTAGCAAACTGCTTGCAAACCTCTGGATGAGACCTTTGTTGTTGAATAGGTGATCGAATAGTGAAAGTGAATGGAGCCAGCATAATCGGAAAAGCTTATACTGAGGTGATAACTTTGATCCAAGACAGGTAAGATGGTGAGAGTTTGATTTATTTTAGTTTATTTGGTGTATTTTTTTTGTTTAAAAATGCCCCTTTCCTTTTTTCAGTGGTGATGTTCTTGAGCTTTGTGTGATGCCAAAAGATGAGGACATACTGCAGCTGGTGAGATTGAATTTTTCATCATATCCTAAAAGACTATGAAGAAAAAACTGTTTTTTAAATTTGTGATAACTTCTGGTCCACCCTGGAGCTACTCTAGTTTTAAAGTGTTTATGTTGGGGCAGTAGTCATGAGATCCAGACATCCAGCCTGTCCCATCAGTACTCGCTATCTGGGCCTCCTATTCAGGCCATAAGAGACTTTCTGTCCTCCAGAACTGCAGCTGACACCACTGCAGAAATGCCCTAAATTCACTGCTGGATGATCCATCACAAAAATACACTTGGATGACATTAATATGAGAAAAAATTTACACTCCAGCTTTGTAGGTCTTGGGTTTTATGTTAAAGATTTTATATATTTAATAAATATCTGCAAAAGAGCACCAGATAATTTTGCAAGCTGTCTGACTTGGACAAAATAGTATTGTCCAAACTTTACTTTACCCCAGTTAATAAACTGCAGCATGTTGACAGTTTTTTTTGTTTGTTTTATCAAGTAAAAACGGGGAGGTCAAATTTGCTTAAAGAAACCAGTGATCAATTAGACCAGCACCAAACAATTGGACCGAGAGCCCCTTTTTGAGGTGATCTTGGTCCGCTTCTGAACAAACTACAGGAAATGTACGCCCTTTTGGTCTTCATGAGCCACAGTTTGCTGGCCAATATGGTAAAAATGAGCCCTTCAGTGTTGCTAGCGCTACTACTGCATGTACTGATTAAACTGAAATCATACCTGGTTGATGATGCAACATGTTGTTGGTCAGAACATGAAGAGCATCTCATCTCTTTCTGCATACTGCATACATTTGCAGACACCTTCCCAAAGTTAGAAATTCTACCGCTAAACCAGTGTTGTATGAGCTGCTCTCGACATTCAAAATGTTATTGCAGTTGTAAAAATTACAACAACATTTTGTAGAAATGCAGTATACAGGATTTCCAAACCTGTTTTTTTCTGGATCTGTGTTCTGTCCCGTCTCTGTCATTTCTGTCCAATAGGAGCAGTTATTGTCACCTGCACAAGTTTATTTAGAAATTATAGTCCACTCGCAAGAAAAGCACAATGCCAAAGCAAACTGCACCAAAAACTGCTAGTGGGAAAAAAACCCAAAAAACAACAACGTTTTGAGTCTACAACAAACAAGCGGAATGGTGTGATTAATATTAATTAATATTAATTTACTCTTGCTAAGCAACATTAATTTACGTAAACAAGTAGCTGGAATATAACGTAATTTTTTTAAAGTAATTTATTTAGTTAGAACTGCTTTGCTGGCGGATACCATTTTGTGTTATGTTTTACCTTGACAGAAGTCTTTAAGCAGCGTTCTTAATGTTTTAAATTTATAAGCTAATTTTTTACAGTAGTTCCTCTGATTTAACATCATTTACATCCACAATGTAGCAACCATGTGACTTGCTTCCACATGAGAGATTTTCTCTGAAATCAAAAGTTAATGATTCCACAAGAGTTCAAATTAGGAATTTGAATTTTGAATCAAATACATCCTTGAGCTCATTGGTGCACATGCTGCAGTTAGTGTGACTTCATGATTTCCAAGTAAAATGTTTTCTATGGAGAGACTTTTCATTCAAAATAAAATAAATACCCCATTAAAAAAATAAACTAAAACACATGAAATAATGAAAAAAAAAAATACCTTGTTACTCAAATAAATAATTCTTTAAGTAAATAAATAAATAAAACTCAGAAAATTGATCTTCACATTTAAAAATATATATTCAAAATATTTATTTTGTTTTTATTTTATAGGGACACTTACCCAGTTGATAAAGTCAATCATTATTTAGTAATAACAGTATTTTAAAAATGTTGAATAAAAGGGCTCCCCATAGTTTTCAGCTCTTTTTGTGAAGTCAGTTAATTATTGTAGTAGCCCCAAACTAGAAATTAAATATTTATGTTCCTCTAAGACGGCATTTTTAGATAGTTGCTAAAACCTTTGAAACGTTATTATGCTGGCATAATCTATGTTTAATTGCTTGATTATTGCAATTGAAATGGTTTTGCTTTCAGCTGGTGATGTTGTTGTTTATAAATAAAATGTGTTTCAAATTTTTGTCTTAACTCCTTCAGAAATTAGCAGCTTATTATGGCAGCATGAACATTACAATTTATTCACATTTAATCTGATGCTTTTAGTAATTAGGCTAATCTTAATGTTGATGGCAAACGTTCTTGCTTTTCTTCACCAGTTTTAAATGAACCCTAAAAATGCAATGACATGAACACTGCGTGTCCCCCCCAAGTATCACAGAGGGAAACCCTCTTACCGTAGCAGGCTTGAAATCTCATCATTAATCTTTTATGCATGCTGCAGGGAGCCGTAGGTAGCTACTATTGATTCTGCTAAATCAAGATGTTCTCATCTGTTCCATATCCAGACTAAATCCATTGCAGATTTTTTTTTTTTTGCACAGAAATCAATTTCTAAGAGCTTTTTATAGTCTGCTAGTGGGTTTTTTGATTTGAACACTAATAAAATTGGGAAGATATTTGCTCGACAGGTATATGTCCCTGGGGATTTTTAAGGGTGACATTGAATACTTATTGCTAACTGAACACTCATCTACTTAGCACATGTAATGTTGTAATGATAAATATTTGTTTGTGTGTAAAACAGTAAAATTATTCTAAAATATTAGATATTGGAAATATTGTTACTTTTTTTTAATTCATTATCTAAACATTTTACATGTAAATGATTGAATTCCTGAAAATAAATCCTAAGGGAAGTTGGGGGATGTTTCTTTAAATAATCATTATACATTTTAATTTTATTTTGTTGTTGATCGATAAAATAATAAAATAACAAAACAATTATGATGCCATTAATTCAGGGAAAATGCTATCCAAACCAACAAACCTTGAAGTTTTTTTTGGTCAGCTACGGTTTTCACCTTGTAACTTTGTCTTTCATGTTGCTGAATCATGAACTCTGACCTTCACTCAGTTAAGTGACATCTTCAGTGGTTTAGGTTTTGTTGTGATTCTTTCACAATCTCCTGAATGAGTCCGTGCATTCTTGGAGTACATTTGGTTGATTATCCGCTCCTTTAACGGTTTATTTCTGTTCCATGTTTTCTCTGTTTGTAAATAGTTTCTCTCCCCTTGGTTTGCTGGAGTCCCAAAGCCTTAGAAATAGCTTTGTAACACTTTCCGCGGTAATAGATGTCAATAACTTTCTCATCTTTTTTTTGAATTTCAAGATCTTGTCAGACATGATCTTTTTGATTCTATAGATCTGGCAGCTATCAAGTGTGGGCTTGTAAAATTGAAGTCAGTTTTCCCAGTTAAAGTGAATCATGAATAGTAAATGCATGATTCAATAAAATGAGGCTCTTATATTTTCTTTCGGGATCAGGCTTTTGATAACTTTTCCCTTAATGAATGAAATAATATAAAAACCACCTTTTATTTTTTACTCATTGTATTTGTCAACATATCATGAATTTGTTTCATGATATGAAACATTTAAGTGACTAAAAGCAAAAGAAAAAAATTAGGAAATTTTTAAGGGTGCAAGTAGTTTTTCACAGCACTGTATATGAAAATTTCATTTGTCATTTTTAGTAATTTCATTTTGTCCTCTGTCATATCCAGTTCACTACTACTCCACCCTCTTCCCTGAGAGTCCTCCTCCTGGCTTGCTTCTTTTTCTGTCTGTAGTCATTTATGCAGTTCACTCTCCTACGCTGTGTGCTGTGATACCTCTCACCACATTGTTTCTCAGCCAATGAAAAACGGCTACACAAAAATATCTGTAGTGTACACAAGCAAACTATGATCTTTGCAAAAATCAGAGGATTATCGCAGATGCTAGCGGAGAGACACGACACTGTAGGCGGCAGCAACCACTGAGAGCTTGGAGACGGGCAGCAGTTGCTTAGCAAAGAGAGACTAGAACATTTATGGAGCAAAAAAGGGAGGGAATAGTCCGCTGTAAAGCAGAGGAAATAGTGAGCAGAGAAAACGGAGGGGAAAGCGTGAATGATGAGCTCAAACCAGAGGATAAAATCAGCTGACTGCTCTGTGTTTCAAACAGGTTGACGCTTAGTGAAAAGGAGGGAGGAGGAAAAAGTGGGAGGGGGAGCTGTACCATCACAGCTGAATGTATAATCAGCAGCTGCTGCTTCTGTCATGTGAGCAGTAGCAGGGAGGGAAAAAGAGAGAGAGAGGGCGACATAGACTGGAGACACCTTGTTCAGTTAGCGTAATATTCTGTTTGAAGATGGATGAAGCCATGGAGACCTAACAGCAGTATGGAAATCATGCTTCAGCTTCTGCCACCTCGACCAGGACAGAGTGTCACAGGCAGGTTGTAACGTGGCAACCCTTGATACATCTTTGCTTTCTCATCCTTGTGTGCCACCGCTGCAACTCCAGTGTATTTTTAGCATGTCAATCCCAGGCTTTGCTTTGGCTGATTCATCTTCTATGCTCTTGGAACCAGTTATTTTTCTTACAATATGTGCTTTCTGCTGTCATTTTTTTCTCCCATGATTTCTCAATGCTCTCGTATTCGTTTGCTGTAATGGCAGCCTTTCTCTAAAGAAACAACTAATCTGGTAAGAAAAGGGTACAATTGGTACCTACCACATGTCGTACCTGCTGTATCATTTTGCATGCATGATGCATGTCATCAACATCCCAGGATTTCTTTCGAGTGGTTGTAAATTACTACCACACAGCTGTCTTGGATTTATGTTTATGATCAAATATGTGCGAATGGCTCAGATGTTTAGACTGCAGACATGGCCGATGCACTGTGCCTGCGGTACCTGTTAGATTAAAAGCTCGAGTTGGCATCCAGCTGGAATCTCAGTGAAGCCTCGCCCTCTTCTTCATCTTTTTATGTCGGAAGTCATCAGTTTCATAAAGGTTGCTGACCTCTGAACTGGTTACAGTCATACTTAAAAAGGGAGGAACTTAGCTTAGCACTGATTGCTGTGGCTCACACAGTTTTATTGTAAGGTTGTACTGTAACAGGGCCAAAGTCCTCACACCTTTCCTTAGTGCTTGTTGTAAGTATGTTGTGAGTAGCAAAAATAGATATTGTTAACCTTTATATTTTAAGTTCCTACTTTGGATGTTTTTGCTAGGATCGCCAAGGAAATAATTTAGACTTTGTACTCATCCATGATACTTAGGGAAGATAATAATAGCACATTCTGTATGAGACCTTGGCATCCTGCTGCCTGTAAGAGGCTAGTCTGTCAGTCTGAGGTATGTAACTGTGATCTATGTGTCTGTCCATTTTGTGATTGTAGTTTGACTTTTTTTCCCCACCAAATATAATGTTGTTCATAGTATTTATAATTGAATGTATTTCTGTGTCTTTGCTAACAGTGGCAGAGAATATTCTGACCAGTAATTTTAAAAATTGATGATAAATGAGCAGCTGTTTAGAAATAAATGTTGTTTTTTGCTTTAGTATAAAGTGTGCTATCCACTAGTGTTATCAAGTCAATTCTAAATAAGGAGCAGATGAAGAGCTTTGACACTGCTCAGCTGTTTGAAACGCCTCCACTCACTCACTGAAGCAAGCACTGCCTACACATGCATCCAGTAACATTTTCAATATCACACTTGACTTGTCTTTAAGCATCTAGCGCCACACTGTTTAATCTTGCACCCACTTGCTGTTTGTACGCCTCTCTTGTAACATGGCTTTCTTGCTCTGTCTTCAGGCCTATTCCCAGGATGCCTACCTGCGTGGCTACAACAGCTACAGTGGAAATGCTAGTCACATCCCTGACCCACCAGTGGTATGCTACCCCAGAGTAGACTGTAAGCCCACGGGCATGGCCCAGGCAACAGACTCATCGGGGCAGGTCTGCCGGGGTCCAGCAGCATCTCTTGATTATGGGTATCGTAAGGAAATCACCGTGCCCCCCTCTCCTCCTCGCCAATATTCCAAAAGCCAAACAGCGGTGTGCATGCGCAATGACAGCGTTAGGACTGTGGTGCTTCCTCCCAACTCAGCACACATGGGACGTGTGGTTTCGGCACAGAGGGTTGATTTCATGGACCCTGCCTATGTTAGGGGAAGACCGGGGTCACTGGCTCAGTATCCTTTCCCTCGAAAGGCCGATGTCTATCCCAGTGGTCCGGGAATGGTTCCCTTTGCAGGTCAAGCTCCTAACTACCCAGGCAACCATCAGAACATTGATTGGCGCACTTACCAGACATACAGGGAGTACATTGACAACAAAGGTATCCATTCCCATGGTAGTCGGACAATTCAGGAGAGGTTGGACAATTTGCGAACTGCAGGTCAGCCCTCTTTTGCAGCTGCTTCTCACATTCCCAGAGGAGACTGGGTTTCTAAAGGGATACGGCGCAGGAGTACCTCCCATGAACGGTCATACCACGGACTTCCACCCCATTTTCAGGTTGCCCCACGCAGTGCTTCACAGGACCGGATGAGGAATTCAGAGAAAATAAGCAATCCAAGAAACTGGCCCCCTCGAAGTGTGTCCCAAGATGCCCTGGCTCCGAAAGCTCGATCTCATTCCATAGACTATGTTGAACCTGTTGAGCTGGCTCGGCACAATGAGAGGAGAACAGGGTATCCAAGGGCAGACCAAGGTACAAGGCCCAGCCGGCAAGCAATGCCTAGAAACGCTGTGCCCTTCAGGCCTTCGGCTGGATACAGCGGCGGTATGAGAGGAGCACCAAACCCTTCTTTTTTCTCTAAAGGTCCAGATTCCCTTCAGACTCGCTCCTCACCAATGCTGTCTGCCATGCTTTTTGGGAAAAGCACTGAACATTCTTTTACCGACCAAAGAGTTTCAGTCCCAGCACACCATCTAGGCCACACTAGCCAACCAGGTCAGAACAGGATGCGGTCAGAAACCATACAGGTCTCTGAGGCAGGCAGAGGCGCAACAGTAGTTGGAATCAGGTCTTCTGAGCCAACCAGCATCTCCTCTGCTACAAGAGATATCCCTCAGAGGCCTGGCATCCTCAAAACAGCCCACCAAGATTCTCAATCCCAGGTAAACAGTCAAAGCCCCTCAGAACCTGTGGTGGTTCTGAGGGAGAAATCTCACGGTGGAAAGAACCCCAGCCCACTGCGGCACCCCTCCTACATCCTGGCTGTGAACGATGAAGGAGCGGACTCTACGGCAGACGTAGCGGCTTGCTGGCTTCCAAATGATACACGGCGAGAGATACACATGCGCCGCCTTGAGGAGCAACGTCACAACTCCTGCTCCAGCAACCTGGACGAGTCCCTGGACGCCATTCCATTCATCGGTAAGACAGTAATCAGTTTATTGCCTTGCTGACAATGTTGGCATGGCAACTGGGACTGTAGCTACATGTAATAGAATGACACTGTAAGTGCTATTATATGAGTTTCAGTAGACGTATGATGAACAACTTAAATTTAACAGTTATTTTATTTGATGTGCTTAGGAGATTCAGAGGTAAACTAGCCTCTATAGGGAGATGTTATTGATCAGGCTGAGACATTCAGAGTGGGTTTGAGATGCTTTTGAATTAACCATGACAGAGTAAAGTGGTGTTTGTAATGTAGTGAAGTCCCCCCCCTGTTAATGCATTGTTTTCCTGGATGTTGTCTCTTGACAGTGAACTCATAATAGCAGAGTAATGGATGCTATGGTGATTAAATTGTTGCAATCTCAGAAACTGCGGTCTGAGTGTTTACAAAGTTGTAGGGGTTCAGAGCGCACATTCAAATATTGACAAAATTTTACTGGTTGTTTAAAACTGTAAGCTTTCTCAATATAAAAAAATATATATATTAACCTCCATATTTGCCTGGGTGTGAGCAAAGTGCTACATTAATTGCAATGCTAAAAGAACATATAAATTAACATCTTTACAAAACTGATCTTTCAAAATATCCTATATATTTCTGTAATTGTTTCCTCCTTCTACCCTTGTCTGTTATCCATTATGTATAATGAATATTTGTCTGTCCTTCTGTTAGGCAAGAAAGAGTCGTATTTTAGTTTTGTCCTGAATTCAATAGTAAGTCAGAGTCAGCCTCACTCTCCAGACATACCATGTTTCATGCCTTTTAGCTTTCTCAGTGAGGGCTTGTCCATCTTACAGAACAAGCCAATCAGCATCTCACACACATCATTGTAGGCCACACTCTCTTAAAAACCAAAAAGAACTCCTACTACATGTCATATGCGACTAAACTGTTGTCGTCTTAAAGCACATAGTGAGCACCTTCATTTTCAACAAATTTTACATTAGCATTTCTTGATTTTTGTTCCTCTTAAATTTTTCTGTAATTGCCAATCTGAAAAGTATAAATAATATGACTGGACTTGTCAGCATAACCATCTGAAAATCTCTGGTGGGATTTGAAAAAGGTGGTCACAACATGCTAACCCAAAAATATAAATAAACAGGATGCCTCTGTTCAGGGGTCTTGGGGGGAGGTTCCCCAGAAACCTTGTGCCAGAAACTGGAGTGTAGCTATGAATCAGCTTTGTTTCAGATTAACATGGCTCTACTAAATGCTAAAGATGCTTGTCATGAAGTTGTTGAATCTGTTTGAGACTGCAGAACTAAACTAGCATTTTGTCTAATTTGGATAAAGGTTGCAAGGTCTGTACTGCTGTTGGTTTGGTTTGACTTTAGTTGAAAGTCCAGGTTTGGACAAGACAGACAGCAACTGTGATTTTTTTGTTTTGCATTTTATTTATTTAACCAGATGACTTATTTAGAACAAATTCTCATTTACAATAACAACACTGTGTGGGATTTGTATCTCAGTTAAGGAGAATAGTGTTTTAAATGAGTAAAATTTCATGTCTCTGTGACTGGCACTTAAAAATCAGTTAGTTAAATGAAATACTTTTTTTTACTTTTTATGAAATTCCTTAATACTCTTAGTTCACTGAGGTTAGTATCAGATTCTATGTGCATCATTTTCTTGAGAGAGTCTTGAATTGTATTTCATACTTTTCTTTAAAAATTAAGAACTTAAATTAAAATCAGTTTTGATGGAATTTTAATCATACTGTTACACCTAAATTTTTTCAACATCCATTGCATTTTAGGTTTTCCTATCCTAAATACGAAAATCTTTCAAACCCCTGAATAGGGTATGATCTCTTCTGAATAAAAGCGATCGTTGCCAAAGATGAACAAAGACAAAATTAAGAAAAAAAAAAAACATGACAAAGGAGGATCTGAATGTTCTCTGAGATTGCCTTAGAAGCACAGTTTGCTTTTTTAAAGTTAAAGGAAGAGCAGCTATGCCTCCTGGACATGGCAGAAAAGGGTAAGCTGTCAATGACTTTCATCACATTCCTGAGGAGGCAGGTGGTCAAATACCCTCAACTGACAACAAAAGACCTGCAGCAGTCTTAGAGGCAGCAGCCACTGAAATTCCAGTCTCTACTAAATTAAATGCTGTTGCAAAGATTTTCACCACTGCTGACAAAAAAGCGTCAGAAAAAACAACTCCTCTTTGCTCACAAATATATGGATAAGCCAAAGACATTTAAGAATTCTGTTCTGCTGCAATGAATCAAAATTGTAATGTTTTGGGCTTAAGAATCAACAGTTTGTCTAGAGGACAAATAATATATTGAAAAGAACATTGTGAGCAGTGAAGCATGGCAGTGTTTAAGTGAACCTTTAAAGTCCGTAAATGCTTCATTTCAGAAGCCCTGGAAGATACTAGACTGGTCATCATAGCCATCTGAAAATCTGTAGTGGGATTTGAAAAAAGTAGTTGCAACATGCTAACCCAAAAATATAAACAGGATGCCTCTGTTCATGAGACTTGGGGGAAATTTTCCTCAGGCACCTTGCCAAAAGCTGGTGTCTATCTATGAATCAGCTTTGTTTCAGCCAACAGGGCTCTACTAAAAGTTAAAGATGCTTGTCATGAAGGGGTTGTAGAACGCAGTTTGTAATTTTGGATGCAACTGTATTCTCCCAGTCAGAAACAGTCTCACACACAATTATTTACAAAGATTTTTCACATGAGGAGAGATTGAAAAAAAATTCTGAAATTCCTTTATCTTTAAACATTGGCATGGCCCTAAAGCCCAAATTTTGCCTTCTGTTCTGTCAGTCTTAAAGCCTCTCTCCTTCTATCTGGTTCATATTTTTTGGGATGATTTCATGGACACCCAACCTCTCTGTTCAGTCTTTAATTCTGAATCACACTTACACTTTCCAGCCTGGTAGTTCATGACACAGTAAAACTTAACTTCTGTTCTGCAAAGGCTACTTTTTACTGAATCATGTTGTAAGCACTACTTCATCGCACATTGCTATTAATTACTGTAGGTTGCTTTCTTAGAAGAAAATACAAGACTGTTACCCCTAGGAGTTTATCAATGATGGATATAACTTTTAAAAATAGTCTTGGTAGAAGCCTTGTTAGAGAGCTAGTGGCATCCTTATTTCTATGCCCAGTTTCAAAGTTGGGTTCAGGCAGGAACTAGGACAGTTGCTTTTAAATTTAGCTCCAAAGGCCCCTTGGCTACGGAGAACAGCTTTGTACTTTGAGCTGTTTCAGGCCTAAAGATCCCAACAACAGTTGTCGATAGATATATTTAAAATTAATTAAAAAGTGCATTGTAAAACTATCTGCTTGGCTGTTTTTCTCCTCCCTAGAGAAATTCCCTCCTCCCTAGAGAAATTCTCCTCCCTAGAGAAGTTTGAGTTTCAGAGCCAATGGCCTGTTGTAATGCGGGCATATACAGTATATAGAAATGCATTGTACCTGAGAACAGAATGATTCAAAGTTAATTTGCTTCTCTATGCTCACACTGAATATTTTATTGACTCATAGATGAGCCAGTCAGCCCCAGTGTTGACCGAGAGGCTGCTCCGATCCCTCCCTCTGCTGTCATATCTGTTGCACCATCCATAGTGACAGCACCCTCCAGCCAAGGCTCACCATGTCCAACTATTCATCGACAGCTGTCACATGACCAAGGTAAATGACATTGGTTTGGCTATTGCCATTATGGTTAATAATAGTGCATTTTGTCTTTTTTTTTCTGTAACATCACATCGTTGTTTTGTCTTGATAGATGATATTGATCCTAGATTTAATGAAACTTTTTATGACATTTGGGTTGAAAAATTAACCGTAATTTCATATTTGTACCGTGTATGTTCAGAGTCTATGCGAAGTGCTTTGTTGGACTCAGACTCTGCTAGTAAAACAGAGCGATCAAAGTCTTATGACGAGGGTCTGGATAACTATCAGGAGGAGAGAAGAGGGTAAGTGTGTGCTGAGATATTTTCTCTTGCCTTTGAGAATTCATATTAATCTGACTTTGCCTTTTTCTTTTCCGCTGTGCAAAAGATCTACAAGCAAGCATATGGCCAGTTTCAGAGGCCTGAGAAAGGTAAGGAGCTAAAGAACCATTTGATGCATGTCTCAAAGTTCTGAACTTTAATGCACTCCATTGTATTTCAAAAAGCCGTAATTTTCTAATATTAAATCTTTGTTGGGCTTACTTGGTAAACATTTCTTTTAGGTTTGGATAAGTCTACTTCTATCTGCAAATCTTTGTAGTATGTCACCCTCCCCTCTGACTCAGTTTCATGTCATGTTCTGCTGTCATGTAGTAATGCCAGAAAATGTCTTTATTTTTCACTCTTCCAGACACTGGACGGGCATAAACCCACTGGGGACACTGGATCTCGTAGAGAGTCTTCTTTAGATGTATTTGCTGATTCTTCCAAAGAAGGGCTTCTTAACTTCAGGCAACTTAGCACAGAAAAGAATAAGGTACTCTGTCATGCCCTAGCACTCCTTCATGAGCCCTGTTCATTACTCAAAATGCGACATTTAAGGATTTCTCTGTCTTTCAATTTGCAGCGTGTTGGTGGAGGCATGAGATCCTGGAAACAAATGTATGCTATTTTACAAGGCCACACCCTGACCCTTTACAAAGATAAAAAGGATGCCCTGTCTCACGCCGCATCCCAGTCTGATGAGGACCCGCTCCGAATTAGCATCAAGGCCTGTCTGATTGACATATCCTACAGCGAAACGAGACGCAAGAATGTGCTGCGGTTAACCACCTCAGACTGCGAGTATCTGTTCCAGGCAGAGGGGAGAGAAGACATGCTCTCATGGATCAGAGTCATCCAGGAAAACAGTAACCCATATGAGGAGGTATGTGTGGGTAGACAGATTCTTGTTGTTTGTGTGTGTGTTGCCGAGTCAGATCATTAATTACCGTCTGATGAGTTGACCCTCATGCTGTCATTATTTCCTCCACTGATATCGGTGTGGAGTGCAGTAGCTGTTTAATGGAGGACAAAAACAAGCTGATAAGATTTTACAGCACAGTGAAACAAATATGTCTGTAACCAAAACACAGATCAGTGATGGGATAGGATCAAAAGCATCAATTATAAAACGGTCAACAATGACTTGAATAAAAGCTGGTTTCAAACCTGTTTTACCTGAGTGGAAAAAAAAGGATGGGTGTGAAGGGGAAACGTGACAATTGTCTCAGTTGATCACAAAGACTTCTTTCAGCTAGATACGTGGAGTGGTCTTTGGTCATCATAGGCCAAAAAGGATGTTCGTTCACGCATTCATTCATTCATTCATTGCACAAGGAAAAGACTGTAGTTGCATAGAGTTTCAGACTGAGGGCTTTTGACTATCAGACTTTTTAAAAATTATTTCAAGGTTTCTAGAAAGACCGAAAAAGTATTCTGAAAGTCTTAAATGTCCAGATATTGACCAGATTTTCTATGTGGGGCCTAAAATTACATTTAACTGATTCTTAAATGGTTATGTTTCTCACTAATTGCTTTTTTTTAAAATACATTCTCCTGACATATGTAAATTTTTTTGTTACATTTATTATGGATCATGTCAATCTATTCAGGTGTTTTTGTTTGCTTTACACCTAAAAGGCCATGGTCTTTCACACACCTTCTACTTTCTCTAATATTAGTTGTTAGTTTTGAATTACCTTATTAAATGAACTTATCCAAGTTGTTCTTTTTGTAATTCTTGTATGTCGCAAATTTAAATCATGAAGATCTTAAAGCTCTCAAAAAGTCTCAAATTTACCAAATATTTGCATGAACACTTATTGCTTTTTAAATACTTTTGAGTTTTAAAAATTAGCATTTGGACATTATTATCTATTACGTTTTTATGCTAGTTGACTTATAGTGGTCATTTTTTTATTTGTTTTTTTTGTTTGTTTGTTTGTTTGTTTTTTATCTTTAACCTGGCAATATCATCTGTGTCCAGTCTTGATTTAAAAAATCTAAATTGGAAATGTCCAACACCCACTAAAGTCCAATTCTGTTCTAGCAGCCTGAATGAGAGGCTGATGGGATCCTCCCGAAACATTTTTCTTTTGCTTTTGTGCTTCCTTTGACTTTAAGTTATTACTAAAAATAACTTTGAAAATGCTTCAATGAGTAATAGCTTTCACACCAAAAGTCTATCTGGGTTAATGCAACCTGATAGACCTTAGAGACATTCACGTATCAGAAAAATATCAGATTTTTTGTTTCCTAGTGGATTCAGGGCATAAGATTATTTTTCTGAGTTTTTCTATTTTTTTATATATAAATTGTCATGGATTTTTTTTTTTTATTTATTTATTTATTTTTTTTTTACATTTTATATTATCTGAGTCATCACTTGATTTTCTCTTGTTTTTACAGAATGGTTCTGTTACCAGCCAGGATTTGATCAGTAGAAAGATAAAAGAATACAACATGATGAGGTATACAGGGCACTGCATTGCCCTTAGTGGTTACCTAGAGCAAGAAATAACAGTTTAAATTGAATGCCAAACAAAAAGGAAATCTTTGTTTTAATTTTTCTAACTTTGTATGTTGATCAGTGCTCCCAGCAGCAGATCAGAGCCCTCCCCTAAGTCCTCTCGGCAGTCGCTCAGCATCAAGCAAGCATTCCTGGGAGGTAAAACAGAAGGCCGGAGCCACAGCTCCCATTCGCCCAGAACGGGAGAGGATCGAAGGGCGCTGAAAGGTAATGTCACCAGGATCATTTACAGTGATTAGAACATCTGTCATCTCAGGTGGCTCATTTATTTCTGGGGCCGTTTACAGATGAATCAAGTCCACCTCGAGACAGGGGAGCCTGGAAAATCGGCATAGCTGGGATCATGAAGAAACCATTTGAAAAGAAGCAAGCCGGCATCACTTTCGGTGTCCGTCTTGAAGATTGTCCACCTGCTCAAGCTAACAGCGTGGGTTTTAAATTTTTGTTTGGTATTACTGTTCAAAAATGTGTCTTGTCGTGTTGTTGTTGAAGTATGCAAGTTATGTCCCACTTATTGTTGTGCAGTTTGTTCCGCTGCTCGTGGAGGTGTGCTGTCAAGTCGTAGAGGAGCGAGGACTGGAGTACACTGGAATCTACAGAGTTCCTGGAAACAACGCTGCCATCTCCAGCATGCAGGAGGAGCTCAACACCAAAGGCATGGCTGACATTGACATCCAGGAAGATGTGAGTGACTGACAGCTTGCTTGTCTCATATTATCCTCTGTAAGACCTGCTACCTTACATCTCTGTTTTGTTTTCTAACTCTCTACAGAAATGGAGGGACATTAACGTGATTAGCAGTCTATTAAAGTCATTCTTCCGAAAACTTCCAGAACCTCTATTTACAAATGGTAAGATTATAAAAGTCAAAATATAGTAATAGTTTTGTTTTTGTGCTTGTACCAAGTTATGTTTTTTTTCTGTCCTATTTTCAGAAAAGTATGATAAATTTATTGAAGCTAGCAGAACAGAAGATTCAGCGGAGCGTTTAAAGGAGCTCAAGAGGCTGGTTAGTATATTCTGACATAAAGGACATTTAATTAGCTTTAGCACTAAGTGTTGATTGAAACTGAAACAATTTTTTTTTCCTTTTTTTACAGGTCTATGAATTGCCCACTCATCACCTTGAAACTCTCAAATTCCTTTGCGCTCACCTAAAAAAGGTTTCCGATAACTGTGAACAGAATAAGGTCGGACCTGTCGCCGTCATATTCTGAGTTTACCCTTTCAAGGACTTTGTCAAATAACCTGACTCGTCTTTATCTGGTGTCTTTAGATGGAGCCTCGCAACCTGGCAATCGTATTTGGTCCGACTCTGGTCAGAACGTCAGAGGACAACATGACCGACATGGTCAATCACATGCCAGACCAGTGCAAGATTGTTGAGAACCTTGTCCAGCAGTTTGACTGGTTCTTTATGGAAGCTGGCAGTGAAGATCCAGTTGTAAGTGGTACTTTGTTTTCAGTATGCTGCAAAAGTACTCAGATCCTTCCACTTTTTACTACATTACAGCTGCAGTTTCTGCACCAATTGCAGTCTTATAGCTGCCGATTCGGATTTTCGGTGATACTGATTCTTTTTGTCTGAAATGTTTCTAAATATAGCAAGAAAGTTGCTGAGTTGGTAACAGTTGGCTGACTATTGATAACTTCAAATGTGCAGTCATGACCTGGTGGGCCAATCTGTCGGTCAAACTTCTCTCACTGCAAAGCAAAAGAGCACAGTGGCTGATTTTTAGACCTTTGTTGAGGGAGATAAGATCAACTTCACATTTAAGTATCAGCCGATAACCAAACTCCCAAAATTATTGAGATCGGGGCTGATCTATTGGTGCATCCTTAATTTTACGTGACACACCTATATAAAGCTGTGGATGTTTGATGAGTGGCAAGAAAAATACATGATTTCAGAATGTTTTGCAACTTAAAAAAAATCATCTTACATGCAGTGTGAAAAGGTAGTTAATAGCTCTGACTATTGGCCTCTAATACCTTTTGTGTTTTGTTTACAGTCGCTGAACCCACTGTTAGCTCTTACTAGACTGCATACTTTCAAATAAAATGCAGTTGAATATAATTGTCCTCTTTTCTTCGGTTTCCCTTGTTGATGCTGCAGACTGTCGTTGAGCAGGAGAGCACAGTGCAGTCTCAGCCTGTGCCCAATATCGGCCACCTGCTCACTAACATCAGCCGGGTTCCTGCCTCTTCTGGTGAAGGCTCAGGTAACTCAGAAGCAGCTTTTCTCCTCAGCAGCCATATTCTGTATGCATTATAGTGGCAGATAGAAATGTATCAAATAAGATAAATTATAGTTTGAATTCTGAATGTTATAAAATATCTTTCAATTGTTTTAAATACTTTTAGTGAGAACAAAAACATCAGCTTTGTTTTTGTGAGTATTTTTACAGCAAGTTTTTTCAGTCATTTTTCAGTGTATACCATCAAGTAGCTTAATCACTGAACAATTGCTGAGAAACACCTTGCAGCAAAGCTTTTTTTATTGATTTATTTTCTAATTTAAAATCTGTTTTGTTTTGTCACCATTTGTTTCTTGTTTAGTTTTTTTATTATTATTATTATTTCTGCCCAGATATAAATTTGTCCAAGTTTTATTTCTGTTCATTTCTTTGCTTTACTCTTTATTTTCTGTGCTTAAGTCATTTTTTTCTCCCTGTGCTTTTTCTATGTTGAATGACGACTCCTTTTCTTTCAGTTCTTTTCTCCCCCTCCTCATCATCTCTCGCATAACCCCGGCATGTTCTTTCCCAAAGAAAATCTTGAACGAGACAAAAAACATAAACAATGGAAGTTGTAACCCTTTCTGACCTGTGCCCTTCTGTGTATAGTGTGTTCTTTCTCCTCCCTTATCCTTGTCCAGCACTCACGCATTACCCACTCTTGACACAGGCCAAGTGGGCGGCGTCTATCACTCGATGGTGTCCCTGATGGACTCTGTTTTGTCAGTGATGGACAGCTGGGACTGTAGGAAGAAGGACGAGTGTTGTGCCCAGTGTAGCTGCCTAGTCTGCAGTAACCCGCAGCTCTTTTAAATTTGGCCGAAAGGAGGAAAAAAAGATAAAGAAAGAAAGAGAAGTCGATGTTTGTCATTGTTCCTGTGCTGTGCACATCTCATATTTAAACCAGTACCCTAAACTGAGGGGATACAGAGCCACGCTGCTGCACTTTCTCTGAAAGCCCTTCTGCTGTCTCTTGTTGTCTTTTAAGCTGATCGCAAGGACAAGTAGCATGGTACGGACAACCTCAGGTTCTCTTCCGGTTATGTGGCATAATCTGTCATGATGTCTGAGGGCGGGGTCGTGGGGTTGGGACTGAGCTGGATGTTCCCCAGCATACACAAACAATCCACTCATACAGCCACATCCCAGCCCAGTTCTAACTAACTGATGCAGAGGTGTGCAGGCATTCAAGTTGCACATAAAGTGACTGTGAGCATGTAGATGGAGGCTAAATTGTTTCAACATGTAGATTTTTTTAAGCCTTTTTTTTTCCAGGTGCCGCCTTTTTTATTTTATTTGTTGTCTGTGGTATTTTTATTTTAACATTTTTGTCTCTGTTTTACATTTCCCAACTTCACAGCATTGACTACAGATGCACCTAGCTGTACAATACCTCATCTCCTTGTGTTGCATAACTCTTGAGAACCACGTCACTCACTAATTGTGTTCCTACATCAGGCTAAAGCCACAAAGGGAAAAAAAAAAAACCACGTAGGATTTTTTTGAAGTCTGATAGTTAGGTTGTTGTTTTGTGACTCCTACACGGAGTTTAATTAGGAGAACAAATGGTTTATGAACCAGTCGGTTTTTGATTTCCAGTGGAGCCGTCCAGGTCATTCATTGCTGTTTGTTCAACCTGCAGCTTATTTAGCTGAACTTCAACAGTGTTTTTTTTTTTTTTTGTTTGTTTGTTTTTCCGAGGTTAAAATAAGTCCAGCATCCCACTCCCTTCTTTCCTTTCTTATATCTAAATATATTCTCATTTCCTTTCTTCTTGCTGTTTTTTCTTCTTTCATTTCTTCCTACCTTTCTCCCTCATATCCAACATCCTTTCTTGTCTCACCACCTCTTCGTCCTTCTCCTTCCATCTGTCTTGCCCCCTTCTTTGTGTGCTCCCTTTCTTTTTTTGGTTCTTCTTCTCTTCTTTCCTTGTTTCCTTCTTCCTCACTCTATTGAAATTACCATGAATACAATACATCCTGAAGTTTTACATTTTCTATCTTAAAATAGCGATAAAGGACTGAGTGTTCTGGAAATTTGAGTTTGGAAAAAGTCCACCAGTTGTACTTCGTATTGATTAGCAACAGACTGGAGTTTTGATTTTAAAATCTGCTTGTCGGGGAAAGTCAAACTGGAAATTGTCAGACTTATTGGTGCATGTCTAACTGTAAACCATAGAAGTTCATTCAAGAGATTTTTAATTCAACAATGAAAATTAAAGCACATTGATCAGAAAAAAGAAAAGAAAAAATGCTGCAGGTTTCTAGGTAGAGAGAATTTTATTGGATCTAACAGAAGGTTAATAGATTTCAAGATTATTCCTACTAATGCATCAAGTGGCTTGTTGTTTTTACTAATTATACCTAAAAACAACATGCTTCATAGAACATGTTGATGACTTCATGGACAGAAAAAAGTTTTCAGTTTGTAAACATTTAATTGACATAAAAGTATTTACTACTCAACCAGCTGATCACCTGTTGGAACCAATCAAGAAAAACAAAGCTGATTGATTTTGATTCCTGGCCAATGGATTGGATGACCATTACATATTCCTGAACATTTTCGGCATATTATGCATTTGTAGGATTTTCTTATTATAGTTTGGTTTTTATCTTGTGGCTTTTTAGTGCAAAAATATTGTTTTTTACATGCTATGAAGTAAAACTTAGCCTTTTAAAGTGTTTTGATAAATTATTAGACTTTATTTGAATCCCCCTTTTGTTGCTTTTTGGAGTCATAAGCAGGAGTTGTTATAGTTTCTGTGCCGTCCAAAGCTTCTGTAAGTACTTGTTTAGAAAGGCATATTAGTCTGTTCCTCATTGTTATCTGCAGCTAAAGTGTAACGTTTTGCTGCACACTATTGTTTTGCCTTTTATGTTGTTTTTAGTGACAGACTACATGTTTAAGCTCACTGCAGGAGTTCTCTGAGTGAGACAAATCTGTTACATTGAAGCTTGCCTGCACCAGCTCAGCGGTATCGCTCACAACACACTCACCGATCCGATACACTCAGGGCCATCTGAAATTTCCCAGTTAGAACTCATTGACTCCCCCTCCTCTGTGACGTCTTGAGTTGGGAAAGAATGCCTTCGGCTGGTCGGTGGCTACATGTGATGCTCTGTGACTGCCATGTTTGTCCCCGATGTGCCGTCGTTCCATCGATACATGAGCATGAGCTGCTTTTTGTGTCGTTTACTGCCGGGTTTTCACCTCCTCTCCTTCATCTCAGGCACCTTCTGCTGCTCTGTTCACTTTTTGCATTTAGTGCTGACTTCTTGATTCTGTTCTTGTGTCTTCTTCTTCAATCAGAAATGTGTCATCTGCTTTTGTCCAGCTGCTCTCATTATATCCATCCTGTCTCTTTTAATCTCTGCTTCAAATGTCTTGTTTTTGTCATTTAAAACTCCTTCATTTACTGATGAGTATCTTGTTTTTGTGCAGACACGGCATGTCCTGACTCCAATAAATCCAAGGTAAAAAACATTTTAATACCTCAATACCTTTAATTTAAAAAGTCAATCTTGTACATTTCAGGTCTTTCTTGTTGCGTGCTTTGATAATTGGTTTCTCAGAAAAATAAAAAATGAAATTTGACCAGGATTTTTTTTAAGCAGAAATGTATATCTCAAGTTTTGTATGTCTATTTGACCTAATAGTTGTCCACCTGTCATTGACAGAAAGGTTATCCACTAAAGGTCATTGTTAGGCAACATAGCTTTTCAGAGAGATGTATTCAAATGTATTAGTGGAAAATTGAGTGAAAGTAAAAACCGATTACCTACGGAGAGATAACCGTGGCAAGGAGATTATTGGGAGACAAAGCCCATTCAAGAGTTTGGGGTATATTCTCAAGCCCCAGAATGCAGATGAAGTCTTTACTCATCTGCATAAATGATTTTCACTGTTTCTCCCTTGTGTGTGAATTAATATGCACTCCGACAAGACTATAATAATGTTTTTGTTTTCTATCGCCAGGGCTTGTGGATTTCAGGGAATCAGTGTAGCAAAGAAATGCTGCGCTCCTCAATCTTCGCCAACCGGAAACGCAAAAAGAATAAAGAAAAATCTCAACTCAGCAGTTCAGACGATGACCTGGACTCTGGTTTCAACAAAAAGGAGCTCCCAGAGGAGTGTCAGCGGCCTCTGTGGTCCCAGGTCAGCCAGGCGGAGGACAGCGGCCAGACGGACGAAGATGGCGAAAAAGACAAGCACAGGAACAGCTCAGAGGAAACCACCAGGAAAGAATCTGAGTCAGTTGCCTCCCTCCCTGGAGAGCACATTCCCTCCGGCCACCAGATGCCTCCATATGCCTCTCCTTCCAGTTCCCCAAACCTCAACTACCGCATTGCGGTAACTCATCAGTCATCTCTGTCAGACCCGCCCTCCAACTACGACGACACCGTGTCGGACCTCGGTACGATGAATAGCACCAGCTCTCAGGCCTCAGTGCCCAGAGTGAGGAGGAACAAAAACGCGATTGTAGGCGCGGACGTGTGCCCCGGTGGACTGGGAGCTGAGGTCTGCTCCATCACCTCGGATTACTCCACCACGTCCTCCATGACGTTCCTGACTGGAGCTGAGACTTGCACGCTCAGTCCTGAAGTGCAGTCTGTATCCGAAAGCAGAGGGGGGGAAGACGCCGATGACGAGAGGAGCGAGCTCATCAGCGAGGGCCGGCCCGTGGAAACGGACAGTGAGAGCGACCTGTCTGTTTTCACTATTGGGAAAGCAGAGAAGACCGAACTTCCGGAGTCCACCCGACCGCTCCCGTCGCACAGGCTCATCGAGTGTGACACACTGTCCAGAAAGAAATCCAGCAAGCAAAAAACTGAAAGCGAGGCCTCCCTGGACGACAAAGATCCCACCAAGTTGTCACAGGCTGTAGGTTCGGCAAAAGGTCGATCCAGTGGGAGTCTTAGCTCGTCATCACGGAGCGAGCTGGATAAAACAGAGCCAGCATGGAAGCTGAAGATAACCGACCGACTGAAGGTCCGCCTGCGAATGTCCGTGGACGACATGTTCGGCGTAGGCAGCCAGAGGAGCCGATCTCCAGAGGGCCGCAGTAAGAAAAAGAACATCAGGCGCAGACACACGATGGGCGGGCAGAGAGACTTCGCAGAGCTATCCGTTTTGGGGGACTGGTCGCAGCCGGTCGGCTCGCGCTCAGAGCTGTCAGCCGTAGATCGGCTTAAACCAAAGTGCAGCTCTCAGGACTTCTCCATCGGGGATTGGATTGCCCGCGAGCGTCACCGCACCAGCAACCCAGAGGTCAGCCTGGACCTCTCAGAACAGCTTGGGGCGCTGTGCGGCTCAAACTCCCAGAACTCTGGTGCTTCGTCCTCCTCTGAGCTGGCGCGCGGTCCCGCTGAGGCGTTAAACGGAGAAATCTCACAGAGCAAAAATCTGAGCCTGTCAGCCACCGCTCACCCACATAAACTCACCAGTTCCCAGGTGGTCCATTCGCGCTTCTACCAGTACCTGTGACAGGTGTGTGTGTGTGGGGGCCTGTGCGTGTGTGTGTGTGAACCGTATTCTTGTCTCTATATTCTCTGTCACGTGACCAATGTTGGTGAATGAGCATGTTTACAAATGTTGTCTGGAGTGTGTCTTTTACCAGGTGTGAGTGCGGTTATAAAAACAGATGAATCATTTATCTAACCTCTGAACAAGGCATGGAACAAATGTTTATATCTTTTTAATTTTCTCATTTTTTATTGACAAAATAAGTCAAAAAAAGGACCTGTTGCTAATGAAGCGATGAGCTAGTGAAGTATGTTGAAGTATGAGTGAACGCTGCAAGGTGTAGTTGAAAGGCTATAAGGAGGATCTGACTTAGAATAATAGGAAGTAGTTTAAAAAAAAGTACAGATTTTTAGTATTGCAGAGGAACTATTTTTGTGTTAAGAAAGTTACAACGTTTAAATTCAGCGAGGCTGTCGGTAACCAAATGAAGAATGTACAGACATGCTTGCTGTAATACTGACTAAAAGCTTTACATGCTTGTTTTCATTCTAAAGTGTACATATTCTTATTTTTCTGTGTACTTGAAGTGTGTTTTTGGTACAGCCTGTGTGCGACTGACTGCCTACAAGCTCTCTGCTGTTAAAGGGGCCTTTCCAAGGGTATAAAGGTGACCAGAAGACACTGGACTTATGCAAATAGTTGATACGGTTCATGTTCATTCCTGCTGTGTGGTTGAAAAAAGCAGTAAACATCCCTTCGATGCACGTGTTAAATTGTGCTTTTAGAGTTGATGGATTTAATGGGTCACGCATGTCTCAATGGGCGGCAGTAGAATGAAATGAAAAGTTCTGAGGATCAATCAGGAAAAGAAACGTATAATTACAAAAAGAAAGTGCCTCACATTGAAGTGTTAAGGGTGCCATACTGTCTTTGTTGAAGATGTTGCTGTGAATGACGTTTTTTTTTTTTTTTTTTTTTTTTTTAATCGACTCAGTCATTCTGCTGGTAACGAAAAAAAATGCCGAGCTTCCATACTTTAGGCATTCCACTCTGGTCTTAAAGTTTTATACACCCTCTCATTTTTTGGTTTTAACGGCACTTGAATTTTAAATGTTCATTGTGAAAATTAAGAAAGAGTAATTTAAATGTACAATAATGCCATGTTTTAGCTGCTTTACTTTGCATCTCCATCAGATCACAGGATTCAAGTACAGTATTGTAAAACGATGATGATGGTGGGTGTTGTTGGCAGTTTGGTACTTCTCTGTGCAGAGAGGTTCGCTGTGGGGAGACAGAGGAGGGATATTTCATTGAGTGGGGTTATTTGTATGAATATGATGTTCCTCAGATTGTGAAGAATGTGCACAGACTCCTGAAACACTGGAAATAAATTTTATGGTAGAAATTCAACTGTGCAGTATTTTTTTTTGTCCTTTCTTAGCATAAAAATATACATGGAAACCTAATTAATGCTATATGAATATTTTATATAAAAATAATGAGAGATGATTTAACTTGAATTATAACATTGATACAACCCCAGTTCCAATGAAGTTGGGACATTGTGTAAAACAAAAACAGATTGTGATGATTTATAAAACCTTTTCAACCTATATCAAATTGTATCAAAATTTAATATAGGCCTTAATCATGCAAGAAGGACATACTATGTATTTTCCAGGCACATAGTGTCATTTCATAGCACAATCAAGTAAGTGTTACCTTCGGTTTGTATAAAAATTTGACTTCGCAATTTGATGCCTTGAAATTGGCCTGTGTTTCTTTACTTCCTGCTGTTTCTAAATGTGTCAAATTCAAAAACATTCTGAATTCTGGGAAATCTCCCAAAATTAATTTTTTTCTTTTTATTTAGGGTACCTCACAGGGAAGAAAGTTGTAATCTTGTTCAAGTTAAGAGACTGACATGAATATGTAATATGGTTACATGTAATCTAATGCCACAAGGATGAATGTGGAAAAGGTCCAGGGTGAAAGGGCCACAACAAACATCAACTTTGCTTTTACATGAACTTAACAAGCCCTTTTCAAACTAGAAGTCTGTTTTTAATCATAAATGTAACAGAAATTAAGTTTTTATCTGTCAGCAAAGGTGCATTATTTCTTGCTGTACTTGTTAGTCTGTTGGTTTAATTTAAGAAAAAAATTGAAGACAAAATAAATTTCAAAATGCTTTATGTACAAGTTGAACATATAACATGGAGACTTTGTCAGTTTTATACATTTTATACAGCAGCTGACTGGAAACCACAGACAATACAAACAGAAATGAAGTGAGGAGAAAAGACTTGGTAGAACATACAGCAAAGAACTTTCTAAATGCTGAAAATTACGTTTAACGTTGGGAAACTGCAAACTAAGTAATGGTTACATATATGGGATTGTAATATACCGTTGTCTGTTTATTTTATATGGTTGCTCTTTCCAATGTATTGTGAGAAAACAAAAAAAAAAACGTTAAAATCCTAAGACGTCTCTTGCTCTGTTCGGACCATGTTTCCTCATTTCATAGTGTCGTGTGGGCTCCTAACATGAACATCTTCCCCACACTAAGGCACAGTGACAAAAACAAGAGCTATATAGAGAAATGTGGGCACAAAGAAATTATTAAAACTTCATTATTTATACAATCTTTGAGTGTAACAGCTTTAAACATTGTGCCTTCATCTTCTAAAGCCACTATGGACTGATGCATCCACTTACACACAATAAGACACTAAACAGAGAATCTGAAAAACAACTCTGAATAACCAGGAACACAATAATTTTAGTTAGTTGGCAAGATTATCACAAACTGGCAGCCATCAAAAAGTTATATCTTCTCATGGGAATAATCTGCAAAGCACTTGTTTTAGCCTGCCTGTTTGGGTTGTAGATCCTCTGTTTGTCCACCAGAGGGAGTACTGGTCCAGCTTTTCGGAGAGAGATAACAGCTGTTTTTATCAGAGTTTTATTCAGCCTCTGTCTGACCGGTTTCTTCAACAGTAGCCAGCGTGAGTTGAGCACGGGGGGATCGGGGCCGACGCCCTGTTTGCACATGCAGGTGCTTCAAAATAGAGCTAAAATCAGATTGGACGGCAGGCGGCGTAGACTTTAGGTTAGAAAGATTTGTTGCATATTGTGCTGTGATAGAGGAGGTGGCCACGGCTGCCTGGCGGGCCTAGGTTTAACTGTCTTCCTCGACCTCATCCTGGTCGTCACCCTTGGGCGCCTCTGGTTCCCGGAAACACTCCTCAAAGAAGTTGACAAGGGACTGACTCAGGTGCTGCTGTGTGCCTTCGCTGTGCAGGAAGTGGCCTTCGTCTGGGTAGATCTGTGAAACAGGAACGGAAAAATTATTTAAACTTAAGCAATGATTCAGTCTACAGTAGAAAAACAAGGATTTATAATCTACATGTCAAGAAAAATTGTTGGGAGTCAAATTTGGAGATTTCAAAATCAGTAAACATTTACAAACAAGTAATTTTAATGTATTCCCATTTTGTTAATGACTGCAAGAAATCCAACTGTCACCAGAAATACATTTTTCAAGATGTTCAGAAATAATAATACACAAGCCTGCCACCAAAACCAGTTTTAAGTTAGCAAGGACCAAAGAGGTCCAGATCAAAGAACTGCAGCTGCATTTTCTTCAGTCTACATTATTGGTGCCAAGAAACTGGGGCACTCCACCAGGAAATGGTTATAAAAACATTAAAACTAATCTTTTAGCTAACTGAGAGAATAACATCACCTTTTTGTCACCAAATATTCAAGATTAAAACTTTTGAGACACCTACAAATTCAATAAAACCAACTCATATCCATTTAGTAGAATAATGTGGCCAAAGAGAACAAATGTTCTCATACACACCAATACAATTAGTCAAAAGTGCAACATAATTACAAGTAGGCGATTTTTAACTAGAAAATAATTATCTTTAAATTCATTTTGGCTGATAGACACTGTTAAATTGTCACAAAAAACGTTTTCATAAAAACAAATAGTTACAGTAACAGAAGCTCACCTGTAGAGTGTAATTGGCCTTTTCGCTGATTAAATGGTTGATGAATTTTGCTGTGTGCTGGAAGTGAACCTTTTCTGTGTTTGTGGAGAGAACGAGAGCGAAGACACACATGAGACTGAGAAACACAGACTCTTATCACTTGTCATGTTGTAATGTTAAATCATAAACAAATAATTATGAATATGATACCATCAGCTGTCGGGTGAATTATTAGGAACTGTTTCTCCAGCAACCGACCCGCTCTGTGAGCCAAATTAGACATCTATAGGAGAGAAAAAGAAAAATCTATCTAAAGTTCAATCAGTATTGACCATTAACTTGCATATATAAGTGTGGTAAAATTTGGGTAGTAAATATTAAAACACTTCACCGTATATACTCTGGAATCTGTCTTTGGGCCAAGGTATCGCTCTGAAAATGCAGATGCTGCAAGGTTGGGGGGGAAAAAAAAGAAATTAGATGAAAGACATTTATGCTTTAGAAAAATAATAATACCCTTGGACTTTTTCGCATTCTGATACTTTATCAGAAGCATATTTATTTATTTTATAGAGCATTTATTGTACAGACCAACACAAAATAGGGCATACTTTTAAAGTGCAAGGAGAAGACTATAATCTCTGATTTCTTTTGACACAATATGGTTTTACAGACCATGATGAATTTCAAAATTGCATCCATTTCTAAACTCACAATTCTGGAGTTTTACTTTTGAGTACAAAATATTAACCCCTAAGTAGTTGAGTGGAAATCAGGTCTTTTGTTCTCTAGATCACATAAGTCATGAAATGGAACAATGCTGAAACTGACTTCTTACTTGTCAGGGAATGTTTTGTCAGACATTCTCCACAAAAACCCAATGAATAAAAACTATTGAAACTGAAACTAAGGTTCAGTTAAAATTGAAGTTAGAGTTTTAACCTTTCCTAAATGACAATGCATTCAGTCTGTAAATCAAAAGCCAAAATACTAAAATACACCACAACCATAAAATCAACCCGCCCTGGTTCTAATTGAAAATAAAGTACATTATTTTAATCTCATTAAATCCATAAAGATCACAAAATTTTTTCTGTATTATTAGAGCTTGTCCTTGAGAATTTGTCAGGTAAATCAAATGCTTTTTTCACATTAAATTAATTTCTTTCCCCATATTTATAGAGCCTTGCAAAATGGTAAAATCAAATTTCATACACCGTCCTCTACTACTCTGCTACTTGCTGGACTATCAAGTACGGATACAATACAGACAGGATGTGAAATTGTTCAAGAAGTATCAAAGCTCTTGCAAGGTTATGTCAATTCTGCTCTTAAAAAACCCTGGAAAATTATACCATAAAGCTCAAAATCTGTGATAGGTGAGACGGCCGCTCCGCATTTCAGCTGCGTAAACTCTTCAGAGCTCAGAAGCATTGTGGCTAAGTATCCGCCGTAGGCCTGAAAAGAGGACAAACAGAAACACAGATCCACCGAGCAAGCTTTTAGTTCAATGAATGAGGAGGCCAACTGGAGTGAAGATCCCATTTAACATGAATGCCATTCCTCTTTTACCTTCCCATAAACTCCCATTCGATTCTTATCAATGTAAGGTTCTTTGGATATGAACCTGAAATGAATAAAAAAAAAACGAAAGATAACGAAGACAGCTTGAAAATAGCCAGGCCCTTGAGTTACACTCACACTTGTAGTAAAGGTTTCACCTGAGTGCTTCCAGCTGGTCCCTCTCCTCCAGCTTCCCCAGCCTCCTGCGGACCTTGTGGAGCAGGTTGGTGCCCTGGAAACCGCTGCCATGGCCATCAAAGCGGATAACGATGGTGCTGAAACTGCTGACGAGAACCGTGGCCCAGTCCACCCGGAACTGCTCCGTCACCATCTGCCCACCAGGTGTGCCATCACTGTGAGGGAAGAAATGTATTTTACTGGTGGATTGTGCAAGTTGCAATATCATAGAACGTCCATGTTTTTTTTTTTTTATTATTATTTTTCTAGGTTTAAATTATTACATTATTTGACTACATTAGGTAGTCAAATAAATATTAGCCCAGTTAACCAGACCACTAGGTCAAGCCAGCATGCAATGTGGAAATCTTCTTTAGTGCAGACAGCAAAGTGTAGAGTGAGATCAACTAATATTATTGGGTAATTATTGATAAGATTTTTCAGTTGCAGTGGCACATCAGACTGACTCTTAATCTAAGGATTACATTGTGTATTCTACAGTGTCAGATATGTAGGATGCCGATGCCAGAGGATTATTTTCCGTTCATATTGTGTCTTTCTGTGTCGTTGAAATGAATGAGGCTGGAGAATGCAGCTCCAGGAAGGAGCTTTGGGTAAATAGGCACATTACATGGGAGAATCAAAGCAACTCCAGGTATGTTTTTGATGATAACATGATATGAAGCTCAGAAAAGTAAATTTTGCATAAGAATTTGCCAAGCTTTTGAGATAGGGGTTATTTTAGGACACTAGAAGCCTGTTTTGAACTTTGTCTCTCTTGGACTAGCTGTAAGGTTAAGCCTCCAGAATCAACTAATCTAGTTTTATGCTAAATGAAGATGCTATAAGAGTAATCTGCTGCAGGTAAGATATTAACTGCTTTTAACAGAACAAAAGAGGCAGGAGAAACCCTAATCTCTCCCTGTAATGTTTTGAAACTGACAAACAACATTTGGTTATTTTCAAAATCCATGTTTTCACTTGCCTCTTTATATAAATTTCAGGTTGTCAGACTATTTTTCTTTAAATGTATTCCTACATAGACATTCAATTAAATATTCATAGCTATGTCAGTGCGGGGATATGGATAGCGTTTTCTAATATCCTGGATTGTGTTTATCTGTAATTTTGTATATATTTTGGAAATATAGAATTATATCTTCTTCATATTTCCTTTTCTAAGCATCATGGTTTGTCTTGTGCTGCAGAAATTTCATATTTTAGATCGTATCTAAGATTGTTTATTATAGCTCTTATCTCTGTAAAGCCCTTAAGCTTTTAAAAATAGTTTTCTCTAAGTGACAATTTGAACTTCAGTGAAATTTGAGTCAGTTCTCGTACTTTGTTTGAGATGTGCTAATTAAACTGGCCCATTTCTATGTATCCACTTTCAAGGGAGACTATTTTTCATTAAGAGAAAGGATAACCTTGTACAAGAAGAAAAATATTTTACACAAACTAGATTTTTTGCCTTTTCCAAAGGCAAAAGGCTCTCATTGGTGTTGACACTTTAACACTGTTACACCTTTTACATGAATTGATGGAACAGGAAAAATGTACAAAGACCATTTTTAGAACTCAGCTATGTCACAAACTATAAGAAGCATGAAAAGTGCATTTACAACACAGATTTGTTCTAGCAATAAAATAAAGGACTGTGTTATGTCAAATGTGTTCTCTAAATGTGGTTTAGACGAAATTAATCCTTCAGTAATGGTCCCAAGAATTGGCAACATTAGTTAAGTTAATGTGTAATTTTAAGTTAGTACGTAGGGGTTCAATCCTTAAGAAACAAACCGATGAAGTCACACTCACACTATCAGCAGTAGAGGGTAGTGGGCCGTGCTTGTAAAACCTGCTGGCTTTAGAATCTGCATCGTCAGAGCTACAAAAGAAAGGACGTCAGTGGGCATCCCATGAAATTACCACACAAACATATTGTGTACAGGGTCACATACTGTAATCATCAATGGTGATGGTCTTATTCTCCACTTTAGGCATCTGCATGTTGTTGTACGTGTCGTTTACTCTCTTGTTTGTCTCCACATCAAACACCTCTGCAGGTCAAGACAACAATCAGTTAGACGCTCTCAGTGTAACCCAGCCAGTATGGAGCTCATGTGGATCCTGCACCTTCTGCTGAAGCAGGATAACTGCTCAATGAATTTTGCCCCAAATGGTCCTTTATCGGATCAATCTAAAGAAACCATGAGGCTAGGGATCCTACAGTACCTTGTAGCTTACAGCGCTTACATTCTTCCTATTCTGTAACATTAAAGCACCAAACTTCAACACAAACTAGTGCATAATTGTAAAGAGGAAGGAAAACGACGTAAGAGTTAATTTTTTTAACAAATAAAAACTGAAAACTGTGCAATGCATTCATATTTAGCTACTTTTACTCTGATATCAAGACCAGTCAATTGCCTTCTGAAGTCACCAATTTAGTAAAAACAATCTGTCTTTTATTTAATAACAACATAAATTCAATTGTTCAGAGAAGGCATTCTGGGTTTTGCTGGAGATCATGCGTAAACAAACAAAATAATGCCACTCACAATGCAGTCTGAGTGGCAGAAGCATTACTCAGAGAAGCAGCCATGAGGTCTGTGGTCATTCTGGAGGAGCTACAAAAGTCCAGAGCTCAGGTGTGAAAATCTTTCAAAATGACATCTATTACTGGTGCACTCTGCAAATATGACCTCTATGGAGGATTGGCAGGATTATTGAAATGTTGCAAGAAAGCCCAGTGATAAATCTAAGTGAGAATCTGTGGCAACACTTGAAAACTCCTACTTGTTGATATTTTCCATCTACTATGATTGAACTAGTTGATTTTATCTTGCTATTTTTTGCAAGGTGATAAGGACACAAATTTCACTCTATAGTTTTATAAAGCTTGTAGAAGCATCCTCACAAAAATTCAACAATTATGCACTACTTTGTGTATTTCATTCACATAAAGTTCTAATAAAATCTATTAAGATTTGTGGCTGTAATGTCACAAAATGCAAAAGACTTCAAGTCTATGAATCTTTTTGCAAGGTACTGTTTGTGGGTCTTGACTGGATCTTAAATGGGTAATTACTGAATCAGTAATTAGTTTATAAATCACTGAACGGTTTAGCACCACAATACATTAAAGATCTGCCTTTGCTGTACTAACCGCCTAGAGCCCTCAGGTCTTCTGGTTCTGGTCTGCTCTGCATCCCCAGAACCAGAACCAAACAAGGAGAAGCAGCATTCAGCTTCTATGCACCACAAATCTGGAACACACTTCCAGAAAACTGTAAAACAGCTGAAACACTGACTTCCTTTAAATCTCGACTAAAAACCCACCTGTTTAGTTACATTTGAAACGTAATCAATTACGAATTTAACTGTGGCACTTGACATAATGTAATGTTTTTGATTTTTTCAATGTTTCAATATTGCATTATTCTGTGTTTTTGTGTTTGTTATGATGTAAAGCACTTTGAAACGCCTTGCTGCTGAAATGTGCTATAAAAATAAAATTTGATTTGATTTGATTTCAAAATGGGCAACAAATCTAGGATCCATTATGATATAATTTTTACACAGAGCTGTCATCAACCCTTTAGAGATAATTAGCTATTAATTATTATGCAAACTGTGAAGAATTTCATCTGGAGTCATTTTTTCAGCTGATTTCCTACAAACAGAAACCCTAATATGCAAATGTTGGCTGAGAACTAAAATCAGTTGAGCTATTGTCTCCGAAAATCAAATACTTACTCTCTTTGTCCCTTGTTCTATAAACAGCCACACTTGGTATATCTGGACCTGAATAATAAGTGAGACAATTGGTTAACAAAGTTTATAAATTAATTTATTATAAAAAGCAACATACTTTGACCCTTACCATCCTGTCTATTAAGAAACAACCACATAGTAAATGTCATCAGCTATGCTAATGTAAGAGTTGTCGCAGAATTAGATAATTCACTCTTTTCAGTCAGTAAGAAGCTGGCTAAACGTTAAACCAGTTTGATTTTAACCATCAGTCTGACACTAATAAAAATTAAATCTATTGAGCTTTCCATTGAATACAGATTTAATCCTGTGAATTTTCTCTACCAGAAATACTGTAGGGTGAAGGTTGAATGTAGATGTCTCCAACCTTTGCAGCTGAGCAAGAAGTAGTCCATGTTATGGCTGAATGAAACGTCCACATAACCACACTTGAATTCACAGGACAGGCAGCAGCGGTTGAAAGGAGCAATCGTGTCAGAGCTGTGGAATAACACGGTGTTAATACGGTCCTCCAAAGCTCTCCAGAAACTCCAAAAAGCAGCCAGACGATTTTTATGAGAATACTACCTGTACAAGTGCCGTCGCTGTGGGTCATCTTCTGTGCTCAGAAAATATCTGAAAATCATCAAGATGTCAAGTAACTGCGAGTTTGAAGAACGCGCACTCTTTTGTGTGCAGAGGTATTACTTACATGAGGTTCTTTTCGTGACTGTAGGCCAAGATGCTTGTGACGTCCCAATTTCCAGATGTTAGAGAATGAAGGATGTCTGTGCTGGTGTTAGGCTAAACGATAACAACACACTGAAAATGCTTTTCTTGAACCTCGCGTATTTCAATAAATGAGTGTCATGCCTGCACTTTTACCAAAGAAGTGGACACAGAGATGTGGAAAAATTTCCCTCTCCCTCCCTGAGGGATTGCCCTGGTGAAGAAAAACTTGTGTCCATCTTTAGAAAACAGTGGAGGTTCATTCTGCGTAGATGACAGAAGTAATTTGAGAACAACATTTGCTCTGAATTTAATACCAATGTACTTCTTCAGATAAACAGAGAGAGCATTTTCTAACCAACTACTTTGGCACAAAGCAGAAGGGGGTTTTGTCCTTCGCATACCTGTCGATGCAGCCAGCTGTTACTCTCATCTTCATGTTTCTGGAAAGAATAACAATGTCAGAACATAAAACTACCCCACAAAAACCCATCCAACCCTGCTTGGAAAAATTAAGAGTGAAAATAAAAATATGTTAGTCATTCACCTCTTTACATAGAGCCATGGAGTGATAATTTGAATAAGAAGCTGAATTGTGATTCAAGGAAAGCTTAGAAATAATGTTGCTTTTCTTAGTCCGGGGGTTTGCAATCCTTACAATCATAAGGGCAAATAATGCCCTCATTAAAGCAAAATGAAACTAGTAAAGTCACAAATGCAACATAAACTTTTGAAAAAAACTAAATAAATCAAAAAGACAACTTATAATTTTTGATAAATATCTGCTAAGATATTATTCTCATCTTTAAAGAACTTCCAATTGACTTGTATTTCTGGGTTTTAAAATAAAAGAAAAACATTTTTCTATGGGATGTTAATATTACTGAAAAAAACAGTATCCAACTTACTGATAAGAATAATAAGTGTATATTAATATTACATCTGTTACCATCACTCTGTTGTGAAAAATATTCTACAAACAGAATATTCATAGCAATTGCTAACTGTGTCAAAAGAAGCATACATATAGAAGAAGATATTTCAAAATTTGAACATTTGATATGTAATCTTTACATTATTTGCAGTAAGGATTTGATGCTTAGGTTTCCAAGACATTGCCTTGTCTGTTAAATATTTCAAACATTGCCATACTTTACTTTTAATTTTGTATCAGGGTTTAAGAAAAGGATATATTTTGGCACAAAATCTCAACCTGACTTTTTAGAGAGGTTTTTGTGTTGGACTGGATGGTGTTTCACTCATTTCTAGGCCAAATTACTGAATAAAAAAACTCAAGTGAATGACTGTTTCTAAACAGAATAGGTTTTTATTTAAAATAAACTACAGCACCAAAAGAGAAGAAGACATGGAGAAGAAATAAATTGCTAATACAAGCAATGAAATATGATAACGGAACATAAGTGGCAGCAGAAATGTGTCACAGTTTGTGTCACCTTGATGCAGACTCCAGTGGTGGTCTCACACAATGTGAGGATGGAGTTGTTCTGGGCTCTGTTTAGCCAGTTAACAGCCAACTTGGTGTTGGTGGCCCACTTCACCATGGTGATATAATATTCCCTCCTGGAAAAGAATAGATCACACCTTTGATAGCCTCCGTCCTTTCTAACAAACTACTTCGATGATAGTCACTTGTGTCACAAACACAGAGACGTTACCCTATCCGAGGGTCGTCGGGTTTCTTCATCACCACTGTGTGCAGAGGACCATGGAGGCTCACCACAGACAGGTGCACTACAGGATTCTCTTCTCCAGCCTGAGAAGAAAACCAGATTCTGAAGGTTAGCCTTAGTTTGTAATCTGAGACTGATGCGTTTAAACGTTATAATGGTGTTCTGTATTAATATATTAATGTTTTAATATTATGGACAAAATGATGAGAGAAACAGTCAAATTAAGGAGAGAAAATGGTTGGAATAATGGGAAAATGTGTAAAAGTCACTAAACAACAAGGTGAAATGACACTCATGGAAAGACCTGCGACAGACATTTCTCACGTTAGCAGTGTACAGTATAAGGTTTCAAGCTCACATGACCTTGAGACTTCATACTATAAGATTTAACAACAGAGAAATTCCATCTCTTTCAGCAAAGAAAAAAATTCTTCGAGAAGTGATTTTTGTTTTGTTCTTAATATTTTTGATTTTAAATCACAAAAACAGAATTTTTTTCCTCCAGCTGATCACAATTTTCCCTCATACCCATCACTTACAAAAAGAGCTAAAATAAATATTAGCAAACTGAAAATGAAGGAGACACTTTGTTCCTAAGTCATTTAATTGTTCCCTCTTGTGAAGTTTAACTCACACACTGAGGAATTCAGTTTACACATTCAACCTTAGTATTCAACAGAGAGAGTTTCATAAGGTGTCAGACATCTAACATTTTACTAAAAAAAAAAAAAAAAAAAAAAAGATGGGTAGGACTTTCACTTCCTGAACCAAAGGGATTCAAAATAACACCTTTTATCACACTTTGAAAGCCCCTTTCACTTGCATCAGTCTCTAGTCTGAGATAGCATGTTTGTTTGTTGTTTGTGAAAGTCATGCTGCAGGTTTACATCTCTGGAGGATCCTCACTACAGCTACAAGTTGACCCCTTTGACTTCCCTTTCATCTCATGCATTTATTCAAAGCAAATCAATTAAATCCACTCTGAGTTTGCTGAACTGTATCACAGTTGTGATGGTTTGTGCTCCAGTCTGACCTTTGGGTAATGATAGTCCTGGCTACCAGGATATGGTGTGCCAGTGAAATATGGAACTTCCATTTTTGGCACCAGGGTATCATTGATGGTCATATAGGCCAAACGGAGTCCGTCTGGAGACCACCAGTGGGCAATGTGAGTCTGCAGGATCTCCTCTGTTAAAACAAGAATAGTGAGTGTCAAGAAATGTACAAGTTTTTTTTTTTTTGTTAGTTTTTTTTTTTCTGGGATACTACAAAAGTTTTGGAAAAGTTAAGAAAAGGCAAACTTCTATGTGTGATACTCTTATTTAGAAAATTTTTATTTATCAAAAGTGACATCCTTGTATAAAGAAAAACAAATTCTCACAGAATTAATAAGTTCTGATAAACCGACATAGTTTTATACATAAATTTTAAAGCATGCTTCTTAAATTTAGACATCAGGAGATGTAACCTCCTGATTTCAGCATTTATTCTCATAAGAATAAATGCTGAAACAAGCAAGAACTACACCAAACTTGGTGATATTAATTGCACTGATATTGCAGCCCAGCAGTTCAATAAGACATTTACACCATGTGAAAAAGTCCTTTTAAAAAACCTTCGGCAAAGGGTTGGTTAAATAGCAGTTGGCATTTATAAACAATTAAAAAAATGAAAACATTAAAAGCAATGTATTTTTCAAAACATTGTTTTGAAAATATATATGGTACTAGAAATTCTATATGATAAATCTGATTTTCAATTAGTAATTCTTTAAATTACGAGTAAACTTTCAACAAAAATGCTATAGAAACAAAACTTTCCCTCTATAAAGCCAGTTCGAATAAGCAAATTATAGTTTTAAAATGTTTTGCTATTTTATGATTATTGGATCAGTTTTCAGATAAAGCATAAGTAATATTAAATTAACTAAATCCCTTTACAAAATACTATATTACTCCCCGATGTGCAGCAGTTCCTCCAGCAGGGGGCAGAAGAACTCTTTTAAAAGTACTTTGACTACAGAACAGACTACTGCACTTACATGTGGAGCTCCAAACAACAACCTTCTGTCAGTAAAATGATTGGATCAGCCTTGTTGAGCAGTGTGGTCATGTTTGTCATCAATCTATAATTATTTCTGACACTGCTCCAAATGTGAGGTCAGAGTGGACTCAGGAAAACATTGAACACTGAGTACGTATAATAGATTTCTAACTCTAAGGCTGAGTGGAGCTTGTTGGAGTGCAGAAGGAATTTCAAGGCTAGTGGCTGAAATAAGCTCTTTCTACACCATCTGAGCACAAAACAGAGCATGAATAATGTGATTAATGTTAGTCATTATTCTTTGGCAGTCATTGAATAAAACTGTATGTTTTGAACCCTAACACACCCTGTAATAAGCTCCATTAAGGCATTTGCTGTGCATCTGATGGTGCTGCTCTTCGTCCTTTACATGACAGCCTCAGACAGCAGAGAAGAAAACAACTTTTTTTTTAAATTAGCAGCTGCAGTGTTCAGATCTTTAAAGGATATGAGTGGATATGCAGACACACCACATCCTAATGACACCATATTCTCTTCAGTCTCAGAGGCATCACAAAAGCCTTTTCAGTTTCCATTCTCTGAATTTAGTGGTGTTCATCCGTCAGTCATGAGTGTAAGTCATGTTTAGTTTATATGTTTTGACAACTGAGGACTAATTACTAACACTAATCACATCAAAGGCTTACAGATTATAGTTGGTTGAGCAATGTTCCCAAAAGATCACATGTAAATTCTTTGCTTGAAGGCAGGTGTTTAAACTGAAAAATGTAGCCGACATGACAAAGATGTCAAACATCAGAGAGCAATTCCAAGCATGTAAATTACACTTTCTCTTTAAATATCAGCATGATATTCTGTAACTTCAAAACTGCTTTTCACCTTTTTTGGCTGTTCCCGGTACACAGAAAAGTGCTTTTGGGAGAATGGATTAAGAGGAGGGATGTGCAAAGCAAAGCTTTTAAAAATGATCCATATCAGAGTCCCAAACTCAACTCAACTCTGGATATCTGTTAATGAAGACTGATCAGGATTGCATGTCAACCTCATCCATTGTGTAGCTTTTTGTACGTTTGTGAGCGTGATTGGTCATAGCAAAGCATTTTCCCATCTGGGTTTCCTCAAACAAAGTGCTTTTACACTTAGCTCTGATGTTTACAATGAAAGAGAGAATATATTGGCTGCTGCAGATCTGCCTGTTTTTATGATGTGAGTGGTTCTGTTCTATGAGCTTAGATATTTTCTGCCAGCTATTTCTGCAGGGGAAAGCTGCACAAAGAGCAGCTGAAACACTAGTTATTATGTTTTATGATGTTCACAGCAAAGTGCTAAGTTTGTGAAGCAGAAGAACATTTTCTGTGTTTTGCTCTCAAACAATAACTTGGAATTCAACTGAAACAAACAACAAGACAAGCCATTGTGAGAACATTAAAAGTAACATTTCCAACTTAGGCAATGCTGTGTTGGAAAAGCTGAAACTCTGGTACAAAATGGCAGTAACTTAAAATAAATGGAAAGTGAACGCTGCATTTAGAGGGTGAAATAGGTGGCATATATTTTGTTTTTTAAAGTGTCAAACATTACACTGAACCGCACTTGGTACTGAGACTTGGTATCTGAAAATATCTAACCTCAAACTCAAACTATTATCCGGGACAAAGGAATTGATCAGGACATCCATAATAATACAAAGTTTTTTTTTTAATCAGTAGTTTTATCAAAAGATGCAATGAAACTGAAGCACTGATTATGTGATAAGTAATAAAAGCATGTATTTTGGGCATATATATTTTAAGATTTTCTCCCAGTTTTGTACTTTTTTTGGCTATTGTTAGCCGCTGGCAATTTCTTTTACAGTTTTTTGTAATTTTTTGGTGATTTTTATGTTTCTTCATTAGCAACTGTTGTAAATTTGTGTCATATTCTATGTTTTTAAAAGTGATTGTGTTGTGTCTCTTCTTTATGTCTCAAATATTTCTTATATTTGTTACATTCTATGTTATGATATTTATTAAGACCTTCTTGGTTGTCAATAAACCTTCCATGTGTGCACTCAAGGCAGCTTCATCCTAAATCTGTAACAGCTTTTTCCAGGTATTGACTGACCTAAATAAAGCTATACATAGAAAATCTGTGTAAAAATAAAAGTAAATTAGCTGTTTTCCAGATAAAAATCATTGTGATAAAAAGCAGCAGAAGCCAAGAAGGCAAATCTTTCCTTAGCTCAGAATATAGATTTCATCTGAATATAGATTTCATCTGTCATATTGTGTTGTCTGAAACAGACGTAATCTAATGAAAGAAAAATCTAATTTAGTCTTTCGCCAAGTTCATGGACTGTAACAAAGTTTTCTTCAAAAATAACTGCAATTTACAATCACATTATCCTTACAGTAATCACCCCAAATTGCTTCGAAATCAACTTCAAGTTAATAATTCTGGATTGAGAACTCGGAACAAAAGGCGCATGAACTTTATTAGAAATGAATTAAATAGAATTACTATTCTCAGTGCATTTGTAAAGAAAGCGCCATCAAAGGGGTTTGTAATTAGAATGTCTGTCCCACATATGCTGTAATCAGAAAATGTCACATTAAATTACAAGTTTGCTGGCTTTTTAACATCTGTTGGATGAGATTGCAGCACTGTGCACATGAATTAATTAAAGTACTTGAACACAAAGACAAGTGATGGGAGGTAAAAGGAAGGAGGTGCTCTGAAATGTAGCCAGCTGTGCAGCTTCAGATCAAACCATGCAAACATAACACACCGTTCACCTCAGGGAGAGGCTGCTGCTGTGGGTAGAGGCACGAATCCTAAGACTCAATTAAAAATTTGTTTCAAATGTTGTTGGGTAAATACAGCACATGTCAACAAGGATGCAGATTATGGACAAACAGGTTTCTGTTTCCTCTGGAAGAGCCCCAGTGATCATAATCATTCAGCACTCAAGGCAGATGAAGAAAGAGGTGGTGAGCATGCAGCGAATAGGATTTGTATGGAAGCAGCTCCAAATGCTACATTTTTCAATTTTCTCATAGTTTGCCCACTTTGCTGAGCTGAAATGGATGGAAATGTTTCGACAGCAGACTGGCTCACATATAAATTATGGAACAGGAACAAGAGCAAAGATTTCACAAATACTGTGAAATGAATTTTAAAAAACTCAATAAGCTGAATAAACTTGTTACACAACTTGGGATGTTTCTATACAAAGTTAAATTAATACTCAAATGAATGAACACATAGCTAATTCTACTACTGCTCTTCTAAAAGCACTGAATGCTATTTAGGGGTTTATGTGACAGGAGCACTTTAAAAAAAATATGCGAAATACTGATTCTTATGTGTAAAACATAATAAGAAGTGATTACTTTCTTTTTACTTCACGTTAAAGTATAAGCTTTTGGTGTTTATTCAAAATATATCTGTATTCTTTTAGATTTCATCTGCTTTATGCCTTAAATTTGTGTTCTCTTTAATTAATTAATAGTTCAGTATAGAAATTTTATAATAATTATTTTCTGTAATTATGGAGTTCCACATCTATTAATAAAGTTTTGAATTGAAAATTAAATAAATCCCATGAACATACATTTAATTTTCATTGTTATTTTCTGACAAAATCATAAAGCGTTCAAGTAGAATGAATACTTTAACAGGGTACTGCCTTTAATTACTCATAACATAGTTTTAAATACCAAACATAGTTAACCAAACTGAGAGTGAAAACAAATGCTACATTTAAAAATATTATGCTAGTGTAACAAGTTAATTATATTACTTTAAGTTAAGATTTGAATTCCACCAAATCAGTCATTATTTGTTATGTAAAATAGTTTTTTTTATTAGTGCTACGTATTTGACGTGAGCAGTAAGTATTTCCTATTGCACTTGAATGCACCTCAGGCAGCAGAATTAGTCATGTAGCCTGCTGCATGCAGGAGGAGGTTAAATGATGGTAAGACGTGCAACACTTTCGGTAAAGATGTAAAACATTTTTCTTGGTTAGCTCACCTTTCATAAGTTATACATTTCTACCTGTGTTTAAAGGGAAATGCATTTTCTTTGACCGTGGAATGTCATGACAAACATGAGTATAACTTCATCTGATTTTTTTTTTTTGCCCGTAATATCTGACAAATGTTGGTATTGTAAAACAACACTAAAACTGCCTTAACTCCTGACAAATAATTAATTTTTAATGAAAACATTTTAATCATTGTTCTTACAGTTTGTGTGTACAACTTTGTGCAAGTGGTGATGTCTGTGAACCCACAAATCTGAATGACATGTTTTCTTGTCATTCCCATTTTGAAAAGTGACATCTTTACAAGTGTTGAGGCAACAGTGAATATTTTGAAAAATTAGAAACTTGTGTCCAAGATGCCAAATAACAAATTTCATATTTTCATATCACAAAAATCTCCAAACTGTTGACAGACTGATACCTTACCTTCATACAGCCAGTCAGTCAGACCATTAAAGATGACCCCGTCTTTACCGGTTGAAACCAGTCGGATTGATCGGGTATCCAGTGTTGCTCTGTAGTAGATGTTGCTTTCAAAAATGAAGATCTGGAAAAATAAAAAACAACAAAAATTAGTTTCTATATCAAGTAAACTGTCTTAAATTAAAGTGATGTAAAAGAGCTGAAAGATTTATGAGCCATTGACTGGCTCAACATCACAATATGGAGTTAATCTTAATATTAACAGAACTGCAGCCTTCTTCTATACTTCCTACATGCTCTTCACAGCAGGACATTTACCAAAGCTTGAAAGAGATTTTATGTAAACGGATTATTTCTACAGACAAAACAGACTGTGAGGCTGCTTAAAATTAGGACACGCTGTTGTAAGATGGACACCTTGTTCCTCAGTCAGTCTACCTTACTATTTTCTATGGTATTGCCGGCTTATTAAAGATGGTTGTGTGATTAATTTGCACAGAAAGTGTAAATTTTTTGGGAAGCTGCTAATACATTAGCAGTAACAAGACAACAAATTAAAACAAAACCAGCCTGGGTTAATATGAGATTAAACCAGAATCAGCTAATTTTCACTGCTGAGTGTGTATGATAATTTGGAGGAAAGAACACCAAAAGTTAGTTATTATCAGTATCTTTAGGTACTTTTGAATTTGAAGTCAGAGGAAGCACAAAGATGTAGGAAGCTATTAAACGGAAATTGCATTTTCTACGACACGTCAAGACAAATCTGCAGTTCATTAAGACTGTTAGAGACAACCAGGGAGAGCAAAACTATCAATTGATAACAGGAAGGCTAACCGATGTACAGCAAAGTTTCTCTGTTTAACGTATTTGAGCACTCATGTTGATAGCATTTTGAAATCTGAGTTAAACATCATGAACATACACACAGAGGCTCCTGTTTTCTTCATGTTAACCATGCTAAATGTTAACAAGATGTTTAATATGTCAACTCTAGCAATAGCTTGTTTCACAATGTTTGCACTACTGCTTATGATGTTGCTTCTCCTGGTTGAAGCAGGAAGGCTTTTACATGGTGGCTATTACAGTGAAACTGTGATAGGCCAAAATCTAGGTTGAAGCTATGAAAAAAAAATCAGAGTTCGAAGTCATCAGCATTCTCATCAGTGCATCTCTAATCAATACAGAACCTGGTAAAAAGAGAAAAGCTGCTGGGTTGCTTGTGCTGCAAAACAGCTCCAGGTCAAGATTCATGATCTAAAGCAGTCTCAAAGCTCAAAATATCAACTCACATTTGCTGAACTAAAACCAAATGACTGAACGAGAACAAGAAGCTCTCTGCGGTTAAGAAGCTACCAAAGTCTGAAATTTCACTAATTTGGAAAAAAGGTTATTCCCTTAGTCTGCATTCACTTTTTCAAAGACTTTTAAGTTTTATGAGAACAAGATAGAACTGAAGATGAATTAAAGATTTGAAATGACTCAATTCTTAAAGGCACAGAGATTAAAGTAGCAACAGATCAGAGATAGCTGTGGAGCTCAAATTTATGACAGATGTTTATGTACCTGAAATTCAGGTGTGAAATACTCAATTTTCACAAGACTCCTTTCAAATTTATTTAGTAAAATCCAGGCTGCTGTGTCAGGATGACCTCTTTTTTAGGTGTGTGTTGACCTAGCTTGGCTGATTGCAGTGCCATGGTAGAGTAAAAGCTAGGCGTTTAATGAGGAGAACACTGCAGGATCCATCTCCCTGTACATTTGATGCTTCACCATGCACCGCCGCACACACACCTCACTTTTATATACTGATGTAACACTTGATGATGAATTGCTCCAGTTCTGATAAACTTAATGGGAAATCATTACATTCACAAACTGTGATGGGAGGAAAAAAGCAAACATGTCTGACATCTCCGGGTCAGATGGAGACAAAAAACAAGAGCTCATCTCTGTTTTCCTGCACAGCCTCAGAGGCTCATTAAATCAAGAGCAGAGCTGCAGCTACAGCTCTCTGAAAGAAACAATCAGGTGTACCATTACCGTATGTAAATAAATCTACTGTCTTTCCCAGCAGACAGAGTCTCATCACACACTCAAAATGTTAATGCTTTCTCAGAGAAATGCATCTGTAATCTAAGCCGTTACCCAATAAGAACAATTATGATGATTAAAGTGGAGCTGAGGAAACACAGTAGTGTGATAAAGAAATGCATATAAAAAAACTAATTTAAAGACAGCAGAAAAAGGAATACAGAAGTAAAGAATAATAAAAAAGATTATAGATGCTTGAATTTACTGCTATTTTTGAATCTTATTAGGGGGGAAAGACTTTATTTTTACAGAAAAGATAACATGCAATTTTTCTGATGCTGTTTTTTCTGGTTGTTTTTTTTTTTGGTCTAAATGCATCTGAAGTAAGATAAAATAGCAAGTCTTTTTCCAACTGCACAGCATTACCAGACCAGTGTAGAGCTGAACACAATGTACTGAGTGTAGGAATAGACTCAAAGTGGACCACAGAGGCCTTGTTATAAATAACAAAAGATGATCTGAGTTTGTCTTGTGGCTTTTTTGCAAATATATCCTCAAATGGGTTATGTAAAGCTTTAAAACAGCACAGAGACACAAAACACAGAAGAAAGATTTGGCTCCAGAGAGGCAGCTTGTGGCCTAAAAGGATTAGACAATTTCCTGACAATAGCAAAGTATTAATAATAAACTATAATAAATATACAGGTAAGTAATTCGCAGAATTAAGTCGGACAAATACCCAAAATACAATATAAACGTTTAAGTGTAGTATAAAAAAACTATTTTGCGTTAAACATTTTGCTCATTCTCAGTAGATAAAACTATAAAATGCAAAACCTGTGATCTGGTCTGCATTTAGATAGACAACATTAAAGACATAAATGTGTTTTGGTCTTCATAACAGCAGAGTATTTACTGCGTTCATTTGATAGAACATGAAAGGGTGGCACGCTGGCACATTTGTAGCACTGTTGCCCAGGATTAACTGGGTTTGAATTGTCAGGGACCTTTCTGCATGAAGTTTACATCTTCTCCCTGTCCATACATGAGTTCTCTCTGGGTACTCTTTTAATTAAAGCTCAAGTGTCTGAAACGTACTGTAAATTCCACTCTGTCATTAAAATGATATTAATGCCAAACAAAAAAGCTGTATGTCAAAAACTAAAAGATGATTCATTAGCTTGGCACATTAAGACATTTCAATATGCCTTCTCATATTGTTGCTTAAGAATCTTGAACCTTTTCATCACAACATAGCTTTGGCTCATTAATATTTGCAGGCATATGTTCAATCTGATGAGAAATTGATGCTCGCTGCATGAATGACTTCACAATGCCAAAACTGATGGTGCCGCTGTGTTGGGTGGGATGTTCTGCTCTTTTGGGCTCTCCTGGACTTCCCTGTCTTTGTGAGATTAAAGGTCTAAAATGAGAAATGCTGTAAATGATGTGCTTCTGAAGTGGCAGTGTGATGATGCTACAGTATGACTGTAATATGGCTGGTCCATTGTCACAAAGAGTTTCTTTATTTCAGCTCTTGTGTTGTAAAAATCCTGTTGCATGACCAAGTTCTTCAGCCATCAGAGTGGCCTTCTTTAAATTTGACTCAAGAATATTTTGGTATGAGTTCATTGTTGAATCTAAGATTGCCAGATAAGACTATGGCTGCATAACAAATATTAAGGATTTGTGCAGATTCACTTTTTTGTTTTTCCCATACATGTGCATTATGACAAAGTATCTCTTTGGTCCCAACTGGTCGAAGTGACATAGTCTAGTGATGCATTTAGATTCAGTTCTGCAAACCTAAACTCTGCTGTATATTCTGTTTAGAGGAGCCTTTCTCCTGACTATCCTTCCAAACACAGACACTAATGTCAGATGGATAATCTTATGTCCCAGCTAAAACCCTAAAATTCAAACAGGGTGACTATTTTTACAAATATAGCAGTTTGAACCGATAGTTTTAATTTTCAAAAGAGAAGTAATGTCAGATTTGGCCAATAATATGTAGCTGACCATTAAAGACCCTCAAACCTCTTTTCATTCATTCAGTGTTTGAATGTTTTTAGAGCCACTTGTTTGCTGCTGTTGAATTTACAATAACTGAATTTTATATTTAAAAATCTGTTGTATTTTTTCTTCACCAAATTAATTCAGTTATGACACTTTTTTCCATATAATGCATTTTAATTTTTTTTTTAAGATCAGGAACCAAGCCACCCACTAATAAGAAGCTTCAGTTCAGCTTCCTACTGTACCAACACTAAATCCAAAGCTGCTCTAAAATGGCAGGCGAGCATTTTATATTAAAGCCCCTCAGCCACAATTTAGTGTGTAATTTATTACCAGTACATAGCCAAGAGCAGGCAATTTACTATTTCTATGGCTCCATGTTTTGGTTGTACAACATTTTCAAAGCATTTTTCAAATGTTAATTTAAAAGGAATTTGCAGCTAAGGGTTCATTCGTTGTTTAGGACTAGAGTTATATATAAGGTTACAGAGTTAATTATTCAGAAACATGGAAATCACGTAGATAAACATAGTTTTTTTCCCCCCTAACTTGTGTAATGTTGACTGAAGTGACTGAGACACTGTGAGCTTTAAAGAGGTTTTGGAATATGTTGCATTATTGGAGATTAACTAGAAAACCAAAGGAACCTCAAATCAAAACTACACCAAAGCGCAACAAATGACTGTGGCTACCATATGTATAACAAAAACTAAATATCAGTATAATAATGAACCCTGGGAGTAAATATTCAATTTTTTTACATTTGTGACACATAAAGCAGATTCTGATGAAAATAACAACTATCCATCATAGTGACAGTGCAAAGCATAGAGGTGGAAACATCATTCAGTGGGAATACTTTTCTCCAGCAGGAACAACTAGATTACATAAGAATGGATGGGAAGTTGGATGGAGCCAAGCATGGGACAATCCTGTGAGAAACCCATTAGCGGCAGCAAAAGACTTATTCTGCAGTATATCAACTATAAATATACATCCAGAGCTTCAGCGGAATGGCCTGGATATCAACTTAGAGCTGAAAGATGATTCCAAATCTTAGCAATTTTTTTTGGCACAAAAAAAAACAAAAACACTTTATTGCTTTTTCTCTTCACAATCATGGACACTTTATGTTGATTCATCAAATATAACCTTTTTAAAACACATTGTAGTTTGTGGTTGAAAAGTGAATACCTAAGCAGAAATATGCATAAGGTTGCACTGCTAACTAACATTTGGCAATTCAACCAAAAAGACCTGTGCCCTCTGTTTGAGTCGGCCACTGGTTGAGCCACAGAAATGCCATCTGCCTCTGTGGCTCCGACCAGCTCATGGGTGGTGTAAAAATAAAACTGCCTGACATTGATGGAGGTCAGAACAGACAGAGTTTCAACTTTTATCGCTCATAATATTTTCGCTGTACAACACAAAGTGTTAATTATTGCCACAGCATTTGTCAATTCAACTGAGACACATCACAAATATCCACTATTTCATATTCTGTCGTGTCTCTGTCTCAGTGCCACCAATCAGCAGGTTTGGGTCCTTACCAGCTGCTGTCCTTGGGGTCCCCATCCAGCATACTGCAGGACAGCTTCATTCACCTCAGGAGGATTTAAAGGCCAAGACTCCCTGTGAAGAGATTAGTTTATAGAACCTGCACTTACATATACACTTAATTACATCAACAGTGCACATTAATTGTCTTAGTTCTCTTACTCTGGTCAATCATCCACAACATTGTTTCTAAACACAAGCAGTGCTTAGTCAGATACAGACGGGTTCAGGGTTAAAAACAGGCAATAAACAATGCAGTCCACCACACTGAACTGAGAGCAGGTCCCTTAAGGTAGCAATGGGAGCAGGTAAATGTGGCTGACGTCAGTGAACTGACGACAGAAGGTGAGATTGAGGGCAGAGATCTGTGAGGGAAAGAAGGAGGAGAGAAAGCACAAGGGAGGAGATTCTTACTGTGTCACAAGGCTGTAAATGATGTACTTGGCCAAATACGAGTATTGGTAGATCTGTTGAAACAAACCGAATCAGTCAGACAGGCAAAACCTCACAATCTGAATACCATATCATTAATATGTATTATCATGGATGTTTATTTACCGGTTTTACATCAAAGGCAAACAGCACATGCTTCATGTCTGGTGACAACTGATATCTGGCAGCTTTTGACCTCTCCTGAAAAAGATTAAAACAATAAAACATTAGTAATACAACTAATGTAGTGAGGCTTGATTAATCTTACTTTCAGAACTGTTGTCATAATAAAACTATGGATTTTTCTTGTGTGTAATTTTCACCAGTTTGAAGAACTTTGTTGATGTATGTTGTTTATTACAAATTTCAGAAATTCAGAAAACAGATTATCCTTTTTTTATCCAGAACTGTCAGAGCCGGTTTGTCTGCCTGAGTGCACTTCAGATTTCACAGACAGTTCTTGAACTGAGGCTGGCTGACTGTGGAGCTCATTTAAAACATGAGGATTACGTGCCCAGATATTTGATGGCCAAACTTCGATAGATTGAATGTCTGGAACAGGAAGGGAAACCTGAATGTTGAGAGAATATAAACAGCAAAACTATTCCTATCCCTGAAATATTTCAGCCTTTGTCCGACTACAGCCACAAACCTTAATGTCCTCTATTGAGATTTTATGAAGCAGACCTGTCCAAAAAAGTAGAGCAAATGTGTGAGTTTCATGAGAGCATCTACTTTATCAGTCTCTATATATACTGCAATCATAGCAAAAAGTCTTTGAGGTCATGTCTCCACCAGCTCTGAACATCTGCTGACTGAAAGTCTTCTCCAAAATAACTCAAACGGCCACAACGGATTGATACAAAGTATTCAATTGATCTGATTGTATATTTTGGGTTGTTGTGAACTTCCACCATAGTCTTATGCCCTTTCCAGACTTGAGCAATTTTTCTTTTAGCTTCATTTTTTGTTTTTTCATCCTTCACCAGCTTCCTTGTCCATGCTGGAGGAAAGTGTGGTGCTGCCACCATAATTTTGTCTAAATGGTGACTATGATGCTATATATAGCACTTTTCAGTGTGGGAAAAATTTTGAGTTCATGTCTTATTTGCCCAAAGACCCCTTCTTCCAAATATTTAAATGTATTTAAAGCTAAAATAAAGCAAATATAATATTTTGGCTTGCTTTCAACATTAGATTTCTTCTCTAAACTTTAATATAAATTTGTACAAGTCACAAGATCCTCTTCCTAATGTGTGAACCTATCCACTTACTCCACAGCAACCATTGGCCATAATGTTTTCCTGCTCATGATGTGAACATAAGTTTAGATGGGCAAATTTGTATTGGTAGGTTTGAAGTTAGGTCATGCTTTTTATTTTCTCATGATGGGCTGAACAGTGTTTATTGAGATGTTCAGCAGGGGGTACTGCTTTATAACCTAACTCTACTTTAAACTTCTCCACGACTTCCTCCATGAGCTGTCTGCTCTGTCTCTCAGTCTTCATGATGCTGTTTGATTACTAATGTTCTTAGTAAAACTTGGGCTTCCACAGAATAGCTGGAGTTTTACTGAAATTAAATTAATGACAAGTGGTCTCTGTAAAACCTTTCAGATCCTATTGATGCAAATGTTGAAAACCGTGGAAAATCACTTTCCTTTTATATCACATTTGTCTGCTACATTTTATTGATCTATTACAAAAAGTCCATAATGAAATGCATTGACATTTGTGGTTGTAAAAAGAAAAAAACAAGTCAAAAGGTGCACTTTTACAAAGTGGAGTAGCATGAGCTCAAGAAGGAATCAGCGCTAAGATGTAACTTGACAGAGATGAAGAATATGCACTCCTGTCTTCTTGTGTAATTTAGCACTTAATGCTTCATCTCTCTCAATATATATATTTATCTTTCCTCTCTAGTTCTGATAGCTCGCTCATTATAAACCATCAAGTCGCTGTTTTCAGTGTGTAGTATGACTGATATCATACAAACTGACCTGGTTACATTTTTTTCGCCTAATGCCCCAGAGTTGGAAACATAATTTCTGGTCTTGTCACACACTGATATGTGGCAACATTTCTTTGTTTTATCATGTGAATGCCATGTTAACAATTTGAAGCCTTGATAAAACACCATCTACAACCTCTGTCAATATCTAGTTTAAAAGGTCTAACATCAAGTTCACAAAAGGACTTTCTTTCTTTTTCATACATTTGTTATATATATATATATATACATGTATTAGAGAAGACAAGTTCTTGCAACATATTCCACCAGTATCAGTCAGGCATACTCACAAATAATTGACTTGGCACAATAGTATCCTCTTCCTGCGTTTCAACATTAAGTCGAAGAACATTCCCATCCCTTGATCGATACAGCAGGTCTTTGTCTGTCAATTTAGAAATCAGACATTACAGTTAGAGACTTACATATCATGACTCCACCAGTAATTTCTATAGCAGTTTATTTCACTTTGTTTGGTCCAGATTCGGAACAAAGTTGTGAATGAACCAGCAAAAACTATGGTAAACAAGTCTTTGCTGTTTATTAAGATTAAAGGTTAAAGGCAATCCTTTATTTCCAAAAGTTGTTGGGTTATATAGATAATCACAGTATTTTATTAAGGCTGAAGGCTTAAAACAAAAATAGCATATCATTCTTTATCATCACAAGGACACACTGAAGGACTCATTTGTGATTTAATTGTCTCTTTATCTATAGTATAAATCCTTTTGATTACTGAACAATAAACAAACATAATTACAGTAATAAAAATCCAGTAAATATAACCAGAGAGAGAGTGTACATGGCTCAGTCAACACTGTATGAGTAAAGCAGAGGTGAAGTGACACTTTTCAGTCCCATTAACAATGGCTCCCAAACTATATGGAAATACACAGAACATTTAGAAATGCAGACATGGTACAACATGAGCCTTAATTATGTCCAATCCCTTTTGGGCGAGGCATTGAACTCAGTCAGAAAATGACTTTTAACAAGTTTTTATGAAGGTTAGTGTAATTTTGCTCCTTTTTCTTTAATTCAAGTTTTATGTAAAAACTGCCACAGTTCATATTGTTAGTTATGTACTCTGTAATATGTTGTGTTACTGGCAAATAGGGTAGAAGCTTTTTTTTTTTTCATTGATAAATGCTCAAATCACTGGCATCCCCAATCAGTGTCTTATTAAGGCAACTTTGGGTCAGTAACTATGTTGGCTCACTTAATTGAGTCCATCACTATGGTCACTGATGCTGGACACCTAACATGCTCTGGAGCTAGTTAGGTTTTCTGATTAAGTACTGCCTCTCAGCCATCCGGTGCAGTTAAAACACACTGTTTACACTCCTTTATTTCTCCCACAACATCTTAATTTCACTGGGAAATCTCTGGGATATGTCTCAGCAGAGTTGATCCTTTTATATCTACAACAGAGACTCATTACTCTGAAGCGTGTTCCTGTTAGACATTAAAGATTACCAACTAGCATTAATTGCGAGTCTTAATTAAAATGCCTACCTGAAAAGATATCCTCATTATTTGTCAAGTGTGTGTGATGGTGGCTCATACTCTACAAACTGTGTTCATACTCAAATTAGTGGTAGCTTACATATTTTATTTAAAGGCTTAAAAACTAACCCAGCTAGAGCATGCTCTATGTAATATTCTATGCAATGTTTTATATAATGGATGGCAGAAAATGAAGGTAGATATTTACAATATCTAAACATGCTTGACTGAAAAGCTTTTATCTTTGTAGATAAACCACAGATAGGACAGTATTTCAAGCACTTGGATTTTAGCAGAAATTAAAACTGAAACAAAATATTAGTTTTATTCATGTCTTAATAATTTGGCTGTAAAACTAATAAGCATTTTCATTTGCACAGCTGCCACTTTTTTTCTATGGCCAGCTTTCTTTGTACAGAAAGAAAACAGAACAGTTAGATCTTAACACTAAATCATGACCTACACATTGAGTGATAATGTAGAGTATGAAGTGTGCTGGGTTAGGCATTAATTTTCCAACACAACTTCTGCAAAAAAATAAAAAAAATAGTCAGAGCCAACCATGCTCCAAATCTCTAATACCTTTGATGTTTTTAAAACAGCAACCACAAAGCTACGTCTGCAGGAACCCTGTTTCTTGAAAAATTCCAACAAGCTACATTACTTTGCACAAAAGGCAAAAACAAATACTAATTAGTAGTGAAATGTTTGCAGTTTCCATATTTTTTGTACTTTATCTGGAAGAAGTATTTTTCTTTAACCATATTTTAATAAAATAGATGGGACTTGAAACCACTGCGGGCCCCATTCTTTTTTATACATTCCGTTATATCTCAAAAACATGAACGCCAGAAAGACAGACGGCAGCACCTCTTTGTTTTAGAGATCAATGTGAAGGTTGAATCATTGTGTTTGGAGCCAGGAGTGTGTGAGAAACTCAGAGGTGCGTAAAAGACTTCAGAGGCGAAAAGTGATCAAAGAGCAACAGGGATCAATTACACACTGCTGTGAATGAAGTCCACAAAATATTGATGAGAGCCGCCCGAGTGAGAGGCTGTCCCGTCGGATTTCTTATCAGAAGGTCATTAGCAACAAATTAATGCTGATTGCATTAACTTAAATGACAAGTGCAATGTCACACAATTGATTGCAGGAGTTTCGTCAGGTGCTGAAGGCGCTTTCATCACAGTTGCAAATGAAGGGCACAGACACGCGAGAATGTAAGTAATTATATGTTAATAAGGAGGTAATGCAAGTAATCACAGGATAATCTGCTCGGCAGAAAACGGGGACAGATGGTTCTGTTCATTACATGCCATATCTCAACTGCAATCAGACATACACATGCAAGTTGATTTTAAGGAGAAGATACTAGAAGTTAAGCTATAAGGGCTTCAACAAAGTAATGGCAACAAATAACATATTTGAAATGTTTGCAGCTGATTTATGAAAATAAAGCAAAAATAAACATTAATGAGACTTAAATAAAAGAAGCACATTAGAAATGCACAATAGAGTAGCAGGATTAATTCAATACATAAACAGGACAAGGGATGATTTTTTCTTTGTTTTTGCATTACAGATTTGTATAAATTAACAAATAATTTGTAAGTTGCTCTTTGATAGCTTTTTATCCACTAAATGTTTTGTATTGCTTTGTGCACAGCTAGTGCAAACAACCATTTAGACAAAGTAATTCTTTATACTCATGTTAAGTATATTGTTTTTGTGTTTTTCTGCTAGTGCTAATTCATCGGAGCATTCAAGATATTTAAAGAAGGCCCCAAGTGGGGGTCAATTCAATTCAATTCAGTTAAAAAAAAAAACTTAATTAATCTCACAGGGAAATGAGAGCTCTCATCTCTGTTTCTTCAAAAAAATCCTTACAGAATCTGAATGATGCGTAGCGGTCTGTGTTTCAGATATAGTGTTGTTTTAAACCTGAACACATGCAGGGCATTTAAATCAAAATCAAAATCAGCTTTATTTGCAAAGCATGGGGACACAAACAAGCAACTTGACTTCGAGTTTGCTTTTTCTCTCAATGAAGATATTAAAAATTTGTAAAAAAAAAAAAAAAAAATACAAATAAAAAGTTGTAATTAAAGTATGTAGAATTTCAGCACACAGTTCTGTGCTACACCACCAAACTTTAGAAAGTGACACCAAAACAAGAGTGAGAAATTCCATCTATTACTAAAGTCTGCCATTTGGGAAAATTATGTTTCTCATTCAGCTACAATTAAAGTAGGGTGGACCAGATCAAAACTGAATAATTTAAATATCAAAACCCCAAAGTGACTTGATTTTTTTTAGTCACAAATCATGTAACAGTCTTATTCAGGCATTCCTGAACAACAACAACATAGCTATTTTCAAATGTTGTTGTATAACAACTTCATTAATTTACGAACTAAATCTCTAATAGGTTCTGAATGACATACTTTTTGAAATACTGGAAAATGTTGATAAAACTTATATCATTGTCATCAAGTGTAAACATTACCTCTTCACAGATACAGAAAGTAAAAAAATGTCTTTCTGTAAGAATATATATATATCAAATATATGTTAATATATGTCAACAAGATGCACTCTGACGTGCCCTTAATTCAATAAATGCAAATGTGCAGCAGGTGCAACATTCCCTGCCAAACACACACACACACGCACACTGTTGTGGAGCAAAATCTGTTAATGACACTGCCAGGCAACCTGACCAACTACACTATTTGCTTTAGTTTTCATGGCATGAGCAAAACAAAAAAAAAATCTAAGAAATAAAACAAAAGCAAAGTACTTTTCTTTTGTTTTCTGTCAGAGAGCTGTGCCTTACTGCACTAATTAAAATATACATTCTGCTTAGGTTATCATCTTTACTTGTTATAATCCTCAAACTTGAACTGAACTCAGTGTTAAATAGAAAACATAAACTAATCACAAATGAGTTAAAGCTGTTTTCTTTTGCTAACAACTCCAAAGGAACTTGACATGGTGACATAGGATAGCTATTCACCAATAAAAGCTTTGCTAAATTATTATTGTGCCCTTTCAAAGGTTTGATTAAAAAATGTGTTTTTAAGTTCAAACATCAAGTTAGCAGCTGGAAACATTACACTCAGCTTTGATCAATTTCAGAGGTTGGACTGGTAAAACTGATGCAGTCTGGACTAAAAACTGCTGCAAAAGTTTGGAGAAGTTTGGAGAATTTTAGCTGCCAAACTGAACTGTCCAATAAGAATAAAACAAAGAAGGAAATGATCACCATGAAAAAAGACAATGCCAGATTACTAACCAATTCATCCCAACATACTGAGAAATTAACACGACTTGTAAACAAATATCACTGTTTAGTGAATTGATTTTCTGCAGTGGTTTTAACTACAATGCTATAGCTTGTCTCATTAAATGCTGTTGCTCCCACTCTACCCCCATCCACAAACACACTTGCTGCTCAAGGCTTGTTTTCAGTCTGCTGTGTGTGTTGATTCTACAATTAGTCTTGGCTTTGTCTGCTCTAAACTAGTAGAGGATTAGAGTTGTTTATGTGACATTTATTTAAATTGGAGAAATGTTAATGTTAATGTTAGATGTATTCAAATAAAAAGACAAAGAAGTTTGTGCTGTCAAATAAAGACAGATCCAAGGATCAATAATGATTAGCCTTTTACTCTGTGAACCTTTAGGTGTTCCTTTAGTGAGAGCATACAAAATTTTCTTTTCCTTATTTTCCTTCAGTGACCTCCACCCAAGGAAAAAGGACCAAAATATCAAAGTGTAATAGAAATCATAGAAGAAAACTCAGTCAGTTGTTTCACCATCTTAAAAATGAACTGCTATTCTTTACAAGCAACAAAAACTCACATACTTCTCTATTTCCAGTGTGTTTGAAGATGCTTGCAGTCTTTTGTCTTTAGAGAATTGGCTGCGGTGGAAAAGTGGCAGAAAGTCTTTAGAGTGCATGAGAAAGGCTGAATCCCATTTACTACTTTTGGGACGTGGGCTGAATTTAATGGAACTTAAACATAGATATAAGTTTACCAGAAATAATAAATGAAGGAGTATTTAATGCAGTTTCTCAGTATTTTATCTTGCTAAACTGAAATAAGTTTGTGGTTTTAAATGAAATTAAGCAATAATAATCTTAATCTTTTTATCAAAACAACATTGTTTGTTGCTGTCTGCAGAAAATGTAAGAAGAAGCACCTTGTTGTGGCTTAAAATCACATGGAGCAATCTTCCTAGTCAACACTGGGGGGCGCTAAATTTTCTGATCCAATATGGATGAGCTACATAGATAGTTTTAATCCTGAACATCCATGTGGTTTTAATTGCTGCTGTTACTTCAGAAAAACAACAGCAAAATCATAATGTGCATCTTTTGCACATTATGACGACCTGCTTTTAATTCTTTAAGCTTGCAGATGAAATTAGTCTGCATTATGTCAGAATTTATTTGCTGTCTGAAAGTAAATAGTCACCGATATGTGACTAAAAAACAGGATTACCTAAAGAGACGGACTAAATACTCAACTATGCTTGTTCTGGAATTAATGAGGCTGAAAACAAAGAAAGTTCAGTTTTTTGTTTTCACTCACAAAGCTAAACTGTTGCAGCTTTTTAAATGAGTTAGTTCTCATCTGTGGTTCACATCCTACAGATACAATTTGAAAAAAAATATTTAATTGTAGACACACTGCTAGTGCAAGGTTCACTTGCCTGAACTACTTTAAATTTATCTAGATCCAATTGAGCTTATCTGATTTTGATCTCTGCTTAAATGATTAAAATAATCTGTTTGAGTTTTAAATTTGAGCTAACTACAATCTCACTACTAATGCGCTCTTATCAGTGCTGATCCGCACCACATGGATGTTCGGGGAGCTGCACCTCTGGAAAAAATGTGTCAGATTTTAATACCAACGGTACATTGTGAGTCGAAAAGGAAAATGTCAAACTGTCCGAGTATGGGTTGTGTTTTGACAAAGAAGTCAGTTTTTAAATGTCAAAGCTGAACTGTAAACGCACCACTGAGCCATTTAGCATCTGGGTCATGGATTCGAAGGTCCGCACCGAAGATGTCTTCAACTGTCACTTTCTTCTTACGAGTGAGGCTGTCATCTTCACCTGTCAAATGCATCAAAGTTAGATAAATAAGCATGGATATATTAAATGCTTTACAAACTCTTCTGCCGCAGAAATCACATATACAGATTGGCTTAATTAAAACACATAACCATTGTTTTTTCTCTTTATCTGTTGGTTTACCACAGTAAAAACAACCAAGATTCTGGCTAGAACTTATAAAAGCTCCAGGGATTTTGAGGTCAACTTCTAAATGCTTTCCTTCAGCAACGACATTTACAAGAAAAAAACGGAAAAAGATTAAGCTGCTGTGAGATTTTCATTATTTTAGCATAATCTGCCATTTTGCAGACATCGTGGTAGTTCTAACATCTGCTCCCTACCTTAAACTTATAAAGTAAAGCAAAATGCAAAGAGAAAAAGAAATCCCTGTCGTTGTTCAAGTGGTCTGTGAGTAGTTGTTTGCATGCTGGGGTTTTTATCTAACAGAAGGTTGGCAGCGCCTTGTTAACCCAAAGGTCAAAATGAGACCTGAAGCTGGCAGATGAACCGCAGTTTGAGCAGACGACGGGGGGGCCAGGCCAGGAGTAAGGAAAAAAGGGAAATATGTGAAGTCTTTCAGAGTTTTCTGTTGCATCTGTGTTAAGAAACAACAGCTATCACAAAGACTGACAGCTTGGTATTATTTTGCAAATGGATAATTAAAATCTTTTGACAGGCCTCAAGTTGTTTGCAAGCAATAAATGTGTGAAGCCACGTCAAAGATTATAAAGTGTTTATCAGCTTAAAAAAAATCAGAGAAATTCTCTCCTCTTGCAAGCCAGGGTAGCATGAGAAGGCTGATTTGTAGAGGAAAATTGGATCTGACATCAGGCTGGAGCTGTTACTGCATTATCATCCCAATTAATACAGGCATGAATGGCATTGCACATTAAACGACCTTTTATCCAGTGAAACGATGAGCCTGTCTCTGTGCATAAACCAGCACAGAATCACCATCCAAAGATATGGTGTTGTCTGTAAAAACGCGCCCTGCTGGAAGAGGGTCATCAAATTAAAATAGCTGCCTGAGCTGCAGGAGCCTGCAGAATGCTGCTGCCGTGACAAATCATATGAGGTTAGTTTGCAGGCTGCAAGGCTGAGTGTAAAGTCAGCCATGGGTGCAGGAAAACATGTGTATTGATGGTGCTGAACAGGTGTCTCATCTTGTCCCCATGGTTACATGGCAATTATGAGTGTTTCACAAATTTAACAGATTTTCATTAATCTGGAATAGCAAAACAGTCGGCATGTATCAAAAAATAAACATCCCTTCCTTTTTACAGTAAATGGTGCTTTTTTTAAAATATGATAATTCATTTTCTTATCACAGCTCCAAAAAAACACTCTGCTTTCTGATTTTTTTCACAATTTTTAACCTTCAGTAACTATATTAGATAATTCTCTTTCAGTTTAGTCAAATCATTTAATTTGGTACACTTTAAATGTTTAATCCCATAGTGCAAAATGTTTGTTTTATCTATTTACATTACATTCAAAGAAACCATTAACTCATAAGGTTTAAAGCATAATTACAATTTCAATTATAATTACAGTGCAGCTACATTTATTGGCTCAACTAGATGTGCCTAAAGCCCTAAAATAAATATTTTACTGCATTATTGCTTTGACTTCTAATGTACTTAATACAGGATTTTATTAAAGAGTAGCATTATGGTAATTCAACTCCCTCATGAGTCACCTGAATTTATTCAGATTTTATGACTGCAGAATTATCAAAGATGTGCAATTAGTATGTGTCTCTGCTGTTTTTTGACATTCAGTATCTGATAGTTCTTCAGTATTGCTGTGTGTTTTTGACAGTAAAATATCAGTTTAAAGGCCAAACAACAAACTTATGCCAAATGCTGTCACTGCTTATTTGATGGTAATACGAGTGGCAAAAGTGATCGTATTTACAAACATAAAGTTTCAGTGATAAGAAAGTAAAATATGGAACAATTTCAATAAGCAAATACATGAGGGCATATGATGGATTCCAGGCAATGGTGTAATCAATATGCTAATTTGCGATTTATGTTATGACTATTATACATAAACCCTTAAGCTTCATTGCAAACAAAACATGATAAATCAAGAATTAGTTCAACTTGGAGCCATGAACATTGCCCAAACCGTTATTGTGTCGAACTATGAGCATGAATTAATTCATCTTAACTTGGCCGAGCTGAATCTAGAACCAGTTCTCTTGTTCTAGGGATGATTTGTTCTCCAGAAAAACAGAAAGTCACAGTTAACACATTAGCTCAAAGAAAACTGGATGATTTTTTTTTTTTTCATAACATACATAAAATATACCAAAATACAAATTTACTAAATAAATATATTAATTATAACTAAAAGTTTAATATTTCTAAAAAGAATTCAGAAAGAATATGCGAAATGCAGTTCATGTTATAGGTTTGCAGACATCAAGGCAAAAAAATGAGTTCAACACTGCAAATGTAAAACATTTTTGTTACTTTAGATGTTTAACATTTTTGATCAGTTTTAAGGAAGTTTTAACAAAATGTCCAAACTGCACATATTTTGTCACTTAAAGCAAATCAGTACATTTGAAACTGTATCATTATGCATCATTTGCCGATTAGAAAATTTCAATTAGAACACACACAGTATAGAAACTAATTGTCTAAATGTCAGTAGTAGATTTATGGTAATACCCTAAGTTAAAAATTTGACCCAGTTCATCTGTAGTGGTGGGAAGAATTGGAGCAGATATAATGACATATTTTAATGCAAATCAGACCAGCTGACACAAGCACGTCTCAGGAGACAAAAGTGTATAGAGTGCTTCCTTTATTTTCCTTTTTTTCATGTTTTCTCACAAGCAGTTCTGTGAAAAGATGAAACTTTGACGCCCGGTGTGATAAAATAGTGCAGTTAAAAGATATCGAATAATCATGTCTGGTTGAAGAGTGAGAAGATTTTCCTGCAGTTTGCGTAAACCCACAAGACTTGTTATTTAAAAAGCAAGAAAGTGCCTCCAAAAAGCTTGAAATGCAAGTAAATGAAATGTAAAAATACACTATTTATATGCATCACTAGGAGGTCATGTTGTCTTGCATTATAAAACAGAGTACTATTTTTAAGGAAGTGTTGACTGAGTGTTGGAGTTTTGTTGTGTGATACATACTTGGGGTCAGTAAGATAACAGAGGTGACAATCAGAGAGCATATGATCAGGATGACCAGGAGGGCAATTGCTATCCCCTTCCAGTTCCTCTGAGGCGGCGCGCTACCCACAAGGTCCTAAAATGACAAAAATATGACATGACAAACACATACAACGTTAATCGACATTTTAAATCTTACAAGATTCTTTGCTCTCCTGATCTCTTAAGCGGTCAGGTGAGTTTAATGATTCAGCCAAAATAAATCCTTGGCTCAGCCAAAATAAAACACCTATCTTGAAATAAAACTTTTTTTAAAAATCAGAACATGCGTGTTGCACCCTCCCTGTTGAAGCAGTTCAGAAAAATATTGAAAGGTTCAGTAGACAGATATGAGCACATACCTGGTATTGTGGAGAAACAACTTTGTCTACTTAAATTAGTGCTTTTCAAATCTTGCATATGACTGTAATATTTTTAATCAAGCCTACTAATCTTCCCAATAAGCATTAGTCACCCTTTTTGTTTTGCATAATTCACTATTTTAACTTCTAAGCTCTGCATGACACCATTACGATGTTTTCCATCCATCTTCAGTAGTGCGTTGCTTTCTCCAAAAACCTTTCTGGTGCACCCTCTTTGGAATCACAACCAGACTCTGAATCCAAAGTGAAGAACTTCCACAAACCCAAACCCGGAGCAAAAGAGACCATCGCAGTCGCATCATAAAGACACCATAAACCAAACGATAGTATCAATGCTGTTCTCTGAGGCCAGAGAAATACATCCGATCCAGATTTACTCCTTGTCCTCAGTGGATTCTGATGTGAATGCTTAAGTTTTTAGCAACAACGGAACGTGAAACATATTCTTGTGTTTTAATCATAAAATTGTAGAAAATCCACACTTCTTTTAAGTGCAGTTGCAATGCCTTGGAAAGGCTCAGAAATACTTATTTGTGTGAATATAAATATATTATGAGCATGATAATATAATATAAAATGTGGTGCATTTAGGAGATGCTCTGTCCCCACTGCTGTTCTGCATAGGCCTGAACCCCCTCAGCCAAATCATCAACAAGACTGGCTACGGATACCGACTTAAGAATGGGGCCACAATCAGTCA
>CAEGAE010085137.1:0-20122 GCA_903067095.1 Girardinus metallicus
CTCTTTGGTCTTCACCATAGTGGAACTTGGAGTGTGACTGTTTGAGGTTGTGGGCAGGTGTCTTTTATACTGTTAACAAGTTCAAACAGGTGCCATTGATACAGGTAATGATGAGCCTCTTAAGGAAGAAGTTACAGGTCTGTGACCGTGTGATTTTCAGAATTTTTTTTTTCTCATTTTATCTCTCATAGTTGATGTCTACCTATGATGTTAATTACAGGCCTCTCTCATCTTTTTAAGTGGGAGAACTTGCACAATTGGTGACTAACTAAATACTTTTTTCCCCCACTGCCTTATGTGTTAATCTTTCATATAAATTCCCTTAAAAATTATATTAAAAATGACAAAGTTCAAGGGATGTGGATACTTTTGCAGGGCAGTGCAGCTGTCACCAACATGTTGTATTTTACTTACTCATCCCTTTGCTTTTTCATGTGGATTTTGCCTGCAGCTGGAGCCCCCTCACTGCTGAAGCAACGTCCCTTGTTTCTTTTTTTTTCCTGCTCTAACATGTATAGGTGGTAAAAAGCTCTCATGCCTACTTTGGTTTTTATCGTTGTCAGGTCAACCTGCCCACTTTATACTCGACGGCACTGGGACAAGATGGGCTTAGTAGGGGGAGAGGCTATCTGCAGCAAGCAGCTTAGAGAGGCTGAGGGGAAGAGGACAAATGTAAAAGGTTGAAATAAAAGAAAAAATGTCAGAAGAGGAGACAATTGATGCACTGCAGAATTCATGAAGAAACAGTTTGGTGAAGGCCACGGTTTCTTTCAGGTTGTCCTAGCTTACCCTCTATGCACTTATTTTACATGAGATAAAGCGCATGCAATCGCTCGTGCTTCTCACCGTGCACACATGTGCATGTGTGTGTGTGTGTTTACACTCCTCTGGCTTGCCAGCTGCCAGTGTGTAGCACTCAGTCCAGCACAGACGAAGCCTAATTACAGACGCACGGCTACAGATTTAGCCGGCATGCTAACCATAACTGAGGAGGCAGAAGGGAGGGGATCACTTGGAAAAGTCACGGCTGGACTGGAGCTCCGTAGGAGCGGACCACAGGGACAAGGGAAGGAAGGAGGTGGAGGCAGGGGGGGTACTACTATTTCTGCATCTGCTGCTGCTCTCATTATTTATCACAGCAGAAGTTTCTGCAAGCAGAGGAAACCTGTAATTGACTACACACAACCCCCGCCTCACCCACGCCTCATATTCCTCCATTTGAGGCATGGTGTCCAAAATGTCAAATGGTTCATGTACACAACTGCGTTTGGCCCCTCCATTTGTATGCACCGGCACAGGGCTTAACTGTTATCGCAACGCACTTGTCTCCAACAATATGAACACCGAGGGTGATGGAAAGCACACGTCTCATTACGGGGGGTAGATTCCTCTCGTGTCTGACACGCATTAAACGACAGAAAGTTTTCCCAGGTTGTCAACTTGGAAGTCTGCACACAGACGTGTGTGTGCACGTGCAAGAGGAGCGTGTAAGTTAACTGCGTGTGTGTGCAAAAGCGTGTGACGGGCAGTTTGAGAGACCAGGGAGGGTTGGCAGTTAAACTCTGAGCTCACCCACGACTCTACCACTTCCACCCACAGTGTCCTCTATACAGCTGCTCTCACTGAGCCAAACTCACACTTCTCTTTTTCTTTCTGAGCTTCTCTCCATCACTCCCACCCTCCCTTATCATCTCTCCATCCTTCTTTACTTATATACTCCATTTTCTATTTCTAATTCTCCTTGTACTCCCAGTTTTCACCTTTTACCCACCTCATTCACTATGTTTATTCAAGCGCTTTTTCCCTGCCAAAGGCGATTGTTTTCGCAAACTATTTCAAACTTTCAGACTTTTACATAATTTATGCACATTTTTAAGGTCTCATTATAGAAAAATAAAATAGCTCCTGGAGGTTTTATTGTTTTAATCAGGGCAAAAATAGATTCACATACAGATTCAACTGAAGCGATACAGCAGTGAAGACAAGAACTTCCAATAAAATCATGTCCAGTGTTCATTCTTGTTTCAACACCACCACGTTCATTCAATTACTGTATAAATGCGCCATCAGTCGTTTGAATAAAAAGATGACTCAGCCACGAAAAAGAAAAAGTCATCCACAAGAACAGAGGAGCTGACTCACACAACAACACTGAAAATGAGCCCAGTGTCTTCTGTTCACGAGGAGCTGGTTAACAGGGATAGCTCTTTCATTGACAAAAACAACTTTGCTAAATTGCCTCCACTTTTCTGCAACTTACCGACCTTGATCTGGCATCCTAGCTTCTGCGTTTTTGATTTTTTTTTTTTTTTTTTTTTTCAGATTCCTGATAAATGTCTATTTAGCGCTGCAGCTGTCCTCTGGAAACAGCTAGAGAAAATTGACAAAATTGGTAACCTTTTTTTGGGACATGGCAGGAGCAGTTTTTCGCATCAATTTGGCTGTGCGCGCTTAAAGCGATTATTCATTATTTAAAAATAAGTGTCTTTCTCCTGTTCGACCTGCCTGCCCTCACACACAATTTGTAACTAATAAGAAAATTGGAGTTTGGAAGTACTGTTATAAAACTTTTGTGTAACATTCTGCAAATATAACTGCATAAAGTTCACCTCTGGCTTTTTTCCCATTGTGAAGCATTGATTGAAATATGAACTGTGCACAGAAGAACTGAAGGCCAGATCTGAAGTATACAAACATTCAGACCGGAGAAGTGACGTTGAAGACAGAATGCTGAAAACTTTAGCTTCAAAAGTGCTGAACAAGCTCAATGGTGATCTACAGAGAAGAAAGAAATGCCAGTTTAATGTGCAATTCAATCTCTCAAATAATGTATTAATGGAGGTGAAAAAATTTATTTATTTTTTTACTCTTTTAGGCATTTTGAAATTACAAAACGAGGAAGATACATGTATGTTCTATCAAACGTGTGTTTAATACAATGTTTATTTTTTAATTTCAAATGTGCCGGGAAAAAATCAACATCTTCATCAACCTCCAACAGTGAAGGGAGCACAAAGTAAATTTTGAGGCTCCGATTCAAATTAAGTTCATCAGCCATTAATTCACAAATCATTTCTCTTTCAAATTGTTCAATCTTGACTATCTTTATATTGTGCAATTAACACCTGTTGACCATCACACCCTTTTTTAATAAATGTTGCTGAAAATAAAAGTAAAAAAAAATACTTCAGTTGTTTTTGTTCTATGTGAAATTATACTGCTGCGATAAAGGTTTTAGATATATAATCTAGTATACAATATAACAGACACTTTCTGTTAATGTCAAATTTGGAGAGGATATTAAAAGAGGAACATGATGTAGAACATGAGCAATAATAAAGTGTTATTTTCTTAAAATAAAAACCAAAATAAAGAATTAGTTTCTGCTTAGGTTTAAATGTGGCCAAAAGTATTCCCTCACCTACTAAAAATCACTGAATTTAACTATTCCAATCCAAGAAATGAGAATAAAATCCAGCACCCAGACATGCCGACTGTTTCTACAAACATTTGTAAAAGAATGGTTCACGCTCAAAACCTCAGTAAATTCCAGCATCATACTGGGATAGGATTGGGATTGCTCCAGAACGGTGCATAGATTGCTTCCTGGAATGGATTTGTAGGTTTTTTAGTTTGGGTTGCAACGGATTCATGTTTTACCTCATGTTTATTTTTAATCCCAGAGGAGCTTCTCCATTCAAAAAGTGTAGTTTTAAAAAGCCCAGAATTAAGACCAAGTTCTATAGGTGATAATATATTATCCATCTTTGATGTATCTCTAACCTGTTTTCTATCTTGGATATGAAAACAGACAGTATCTCTGCTTACTGGAGAACAAAAACAGGAATTTGCTGAAATAAATTATTTCTCTCATAATTTATCTCCTTGATAAGACAAGGGAATTGTATAGAAAAATCTATACCAACAAACTTATACTGGCACATTTAGTGGCTGGTATCGCACAGCATAAATTAGTGTATTGCAGAACTGGTATGTACCACACACCACAAGTCTTATGGTAACTAAAACAAACAAACAAAAAACTCTGCAAGTGCACAGCAAAATACTGAAGGGTAACCCACTTACTATGCCCACAAACTCACAACCAGATAAGCTTTGCCCCTATACATCGTCTTGTACCCTGCAACAGGAAAAATCTGCACTATATTCATCTTTTGCCCATCCTGTGTACCATATAAATACATTTATATTGCATAAATAAAGCTGCAGATAACGAGGGCACGGCTTAAACCCAAAGATCCCCTTTTTAAAAAGCAGCATACAGCACACTTCTGAGCTCTGCCATGTCAGCACTGCAGTATGGGAAATGAGGAGTGGGTGGGTGTGTGACCCGACGACCTACCAGCAGCTCGCTTAGGGCTCAGCCGCACAACGTCAACATCTCCCTGCGCTCAGCTACAGCTCAATCGATCGGCCTCATTTTCACATGTACAGAAGGAAAACCGACTGTTTTACAGTGGTGTTGCAAGACGTCTGCGAACTGGGGGAGGTGGAGAGGAAGCTGCATCGCAGATGGCTGCTGTGTTTCTTCAGCACTCAACAGTTTACTCACCTCTTGGGCTTGTTATCAGCCTTACGTGGTATTTTTTTATGAGAGAAAGGATATGAGCGTATGGCTTGTTAGACTATATTATATTTAAGCTTGTGGTTGACATGACTGACACTGTCTGCAAGCAGATTCCTGCATTTAAATCGTGTCACACTCTCCCTTTTCTACCTTGCAGAGGAATCAGAGCTTGTTTAATTCCTGTGTGTTTATTGGACAATTGCAACGCCTCTTCAGAAACATTAAATGTTCTTTCACATGGCCCCATACTGTCAGAGTACCCTGTAAAATAATTGTCTTTGACATTTGCGTTTTAATTTTTTGGCTTAGCATGATGCTGTAACACAAACATGTGGTGAAGGTAAAGTCTCTGCTCTAGGAAACAAAATCAAAGACGAAACCTGTACAAAGAAATCCATTCATGAACGGATAGACGGACGGATGGAAGGAAGGAAAGGATGGATTTTTCAAACTTGGTTTCTTGTTTCATGCTTATCCAGACCTGGAAAATGTATTAATCAAATTCCACAATTTTCCAGACAAGACGTTCCGCCATCAAACATGTTGACTTCAGACGCCCGAAGACATCCGCTCAGACTGTCAGGTAGCTCAGCCGTTGGACAGATGGTGGTGGTGGTGGTTCACTCTTGCTAATCACAAAACTCACACCCAGCAGGGTGGCTCAGTGTTTACAGAGCAAATCCTTTGGCCAAAGCAATAGTGTTCAAGGAGCCTCGTTGGTGTCGATTTGTTAGTAAGACTTGACCTTTCAATCTTTCTGGAGAACGAGAGCACAGTATTAGAGAAAGTCTGCCCCTAATTTCAAAGTAAACCAATGTGTGGCTGGGTTTCTATGAAGTCTCAACTATACAGTGAAATAGAGATTTCTACATTGAGGTGGATACGACCAAAGATATTTAATTTGATGCAATATTGGTCACATCTTCAGGACCTTGCTGAAGTTTCTTCCTAAATATTACAATTTTAGCTTCAATGTATTTTATGAGGACTTTATCTATTCAAGCAATAATGCACTATTTTGAAGTGAATTCTTGTCCCTCACCCAGAAAGGAAAAAGAGTTGACAGAGTGTTTGTGAGTCCAGCAAATTTATTGAACTTTTACTCTCTGACTTGGACTGTTCTGTAAAATTCTAGACCCACTTTAATAGTCAATTTTCTCAAAAACAATGCCCACAGGCATAACATTTGGTCAGTCGTGGTCCTCATTAAATCGATAGATTGTTCTTGAACATTTTTATTTTCTCCTTTAGAGTTGTTGATTTCTCATGTAGCAGGTTTTTTCAGATGACCTCACTTATGGAGTTCCTGATCTTTTCTTAAGTTACACATTAAAGTTATGAGGGTTAGATTTCATTTCTGATTTTACTTTAAAAAACAAATTTTTTCGTGTCATCCTTTTCTTTTATGACAGATTTTCTTTTTCCTTTTAACAACTTCAAAGGTTTGATCCCTGCTTTCATTACCCCTGCTGGATCATTGGTGCTCTTTTCCATTGATGAATACTGAATTGAACAGTTCTCTGTGGAACTGAACTCTTCTACAAACTTCTACACAATCTTATCACCTAGGTGAACTCTGTTTGCTTGATTACGTTAATTCATCTGGCTGTAGGATGCAAAAGATTTTATTTAAGGGAATCAGACTAAAGGAGGCTGATAATTTTTTTCTAAAATTTTTGAAAACCAATTTTCTTTTCACTTCTCAATAATTTTCTATTTTGCATTGATCTGTTGTATAAGATTCCAATACTGAATATTGTAGTTGTAAAATCTATGAAAATACATATTCTCTACCTAAAATTCAATTTTTTTAAATTTACAGTCTGCAATGGATAAAATCTCAGTATGTAGTCAGATATATATATACATAAAAAAAATCTATCACCTGACAAGAATGTTATGTATGACCACTGATAAAAACAAGTCTGGGCTATTTGAAGGATTTAAAGATAATAACCAGGAGCTACAATATGACTAAATCTGTTATATTTATTAGAGACACAGCTCTAATTGCAAAAATAAACAGCTGCAAGTTAAAGAGCAAAAACTATGTTTACTATTGAAAAAAAGTCCAAACTGGGCATTGATTGAATCTCTTCCCACTTTGTAGAATCATTGTCAGAGTAAAATCGTTACTTCCCCTGCAGAAACCGAGGTTAAAAGTCATTCATATCATGGGTCAAAATCTTGAGTAACAACCTGAGAAAAAAGAAAAAAGAAGAACCGTGGGTGTTCTCGTTGTGGCTTCGGACAACTCTGATAATATCACCATGGCAGTCATCTATTCCGTAAATGCATGAGTTGAAGCGATTGAGACAGATCTCTGTTCTTTGATTTGCTTCGTAGATGGTTTCCTCTAACCAGAGTGGGAGCTGGACGAGAGGATAGCGGCGTGTTTTTTTTCTTTCATGTACACCTAGTGTCGTCAGTGATGTCAGTATCTGAGGGTTATTTTATTTCCACAGGCGTAAATGTATATTCTGAGAATGAGATCATTCACAGACAAATTGTGCAGATTGTTCAGAGGCAGTCAGAATCATCATAATTACTTTTTACAACTACAGTATGAAGAGATATAAGAACAGCAGTTAGCCTTCCTGCTAACAGTGAGCATTGATTATTTCTAACATCAAGTTGTAGTGTGTGAGAGGAGTTACTGTAAAACAGGCTTTTACTAATTTACATCACCAATTGTCACATTGTGTGTATGTTCAAGACACACATGAACACACAAGCTGCTCTGTTCTCAAAAACAGCATTCAGAGGGAAAGGTGTTGCTGTCAAAGTGACCTAGTAGTGCCTGTGTATTATTTTTCTTGTGTGTTCAGTATTTTTTGTCATATTATCTAGACAACTACTGCAATTAGTCACACATATTTGTGTAGCTGATTTCAAGTGTACATTTAAATTATGGAAAAACATGTTAAGTCATCATTTGTCAAAGCAAGTATAAATTAGTCATTATGAAACATCTGGTTTCGAACATCAAATTTTCATACTTAAAAAAAAATTGAATATGAAGGAACCAAAACTGCAAAAGAACAAAATGGCATAAGTTGTTTTAAAAAGGGGTGAAACGGCCCAATTAGTTAATAGTAAAAGCATAATTAGATTCATTGTTATTAATTTTTTTGTATTATTATTGTGATTAGTTGTAGTAATATTAGTAGAATTTCACAGTTTCTTAAAATTATTCTCAATGTGAAACAATAGAAATTATCAACAACTTGTGGTCTAAAGATAAAAAACTTATATATTCCATGAAATCAGTGCTTCTGCTCTTCCATTTTTCATACCTTCTGAGATAGTATCCATGTGACAGATGCAAAAGTTTTTATCAGCTGAACATAAATCAAGCTTAAGTCAAATAACATGACAATAAGACACCATGTGCTGCGAGGCTATAAACATTTGACTGTTGTTCTGGTTGTGCAGCCTCCTAAGGCCTAAAAATGTTGATTGAATATTAATTTGCACTAACTATCTATATGTATTGTAAGTATTCTTTTAGGTTTTTCTGCACATTTTGCAGACACACACACACACGCATGCACACCTCCTGAGTGCTGTCCCCTGGTTTTCTGTGCTGTATTATTTAGTGAGGGAGAAAAAAAACCCTAATCAGCTTACTTCCTTGGGCATCAGTCTGTGGCCAACGGCACAAAAGGCCTCGCTGGGACCACCAGGCTCTTTCCTGGGACTCTCACTACCCCATTAAACACCAAAAACTCACACATACAAATATTTTTTTGACGCACCCACATACACATACACAACTTTCACATGACATTCCGAATATAGTCACTTTTTGTAACTTTCATTTAATTTCTATGGTTTTATTTTGTGTTTTAAGCAAAAATGTAATTTTGATTGAAAAGATCACATTTATAATATTTAAAAAATAAAATTAAGTTAAATTAAATTTGACAACTGAATATCTTAAGACCTCATTTCATCATGGATCTGGCATTTCAACTCCACTGAGATGAACTAGGGGCAAACTGAGCGTTAATGTTGTGCTGCCGGTTTTGATAAATGGTCTTCTTATTATCCTGGTAAGCAGCAAAAGCATGACAAACATATTTTTCTGCAAAACCCTAATTTAATCTTGTTTCATTTAATTTTATAATTCAAGTTAACAACCTCACAAACATTACGGAAAGCACATTTTTCTAAAAAAAAAAAAAAAAATTACTTCACCAAGTCATTCTTTTCCCAACGATGATGAAATTATGTCACTTAAAACTGAACAAGGTAATATGAAACCACAGCGTACAGAGGAACAATGCCTCGTAGCCATTATATTTTCAATCTCCACAGAGAATTTACAGCAAAGTGCACTGAACATTCATACACACCAGATAACCTGTTTTGTTTTTTTTTTCTGCGAAAATTGATATAACAGTCACTGCACCTTTTGCTATCTTTTGCATTTTTGCAGATGGAAGTGAAAAGGCGGAAATTTCTGGGTCAGTGTTGTGGGTAGACTATATCACACCATTTTGAGGTGGGCCTTTACATGTTTTTTTGTGTCTCAGTCACACTCTGATGGGAAGATGAGAACTACATGCATATGATGACCTGTTTAGATAAAAAAAAAAATGCTTGATGTGCATTTTGTGTATTCGAAGACGTGAGTGCAGTCCTTTATTTTTCAATTCCCCGCTGGTGTTGGTAAAATAAAGTAAACATATGTATGTATATATAGCATACTTTAAATTATTAAGTTTATATAAATGTACTAAATTAAAAGCGGACCACACACAATAAACGGTGAGCTATGAATTTTACTGTAATTAACAATCAAAAGAAATTAGTGCCTGTGTGGCAGATGAACCTTCCTCCTATGTGTCCTGCAGGATGAGGATGTGTATCTTCATGCTGCAGCTGGTTCTCTCACACGCTCTCATCAGCTTCACTTTTTTATATTTCCATGTCCTCATCCCTCTACCCAGCCGTCCACCCACCCTCCCTTCCCAATGCCTTTCCTGCCCGCCTGAGAAACAGAGGCTCGGCCTTGGAGCGCTGACCTCACCCTCAGACCCCAGGAGAACGTATCCATTACTGTTTCCAGCTGTCTTACTGTCCAGCCTGTTAGCCCTCCTCAGACTGAAATAGCATCGGCCACTCACCCTCACATCCTCTGCCTATTAGCGCTCACATATGCCCTTACTGCTGTCCCTGCCATTGTTTTATAGGAGGCTCGGTTGTAGGCTGTTAATGGTATGGCCCAGGCGTTTACAGTAGGTGTTCGCTAAAAGCCGCCAGGAAGTGGAAAGACGTAGCTCCATTGAATCTGATCAGGTTTCATTAGTGGCACTCGCTGTGCTTCCATTTTATTTGTGTCTTTTTTATTTCTAATACATTTCCTTTAGATAAGAACTTTAGTTTACGCATGGGAGGGTTTGAACATTTGCAAGTATGTTTTAATATTCAATAAATTGAAATAAAATCAGATTTTATGCTGATTATGAAGTGCTGTGTGACAAGTGCGTGCGACTTGTCACACAGTTTAAGCTCAATTACATCACCTCTGAGGTCAACTGATCTACTGCTGTGGAAAGTTTTGATGTCAGTGCAGGGGAGGAGGATGTTAGAAAGTAACGTGGGAAACGAACAAGGAGGGACTGGCACATAAAAAATTTCATAAATGACATGCAAATAATATTGTAGTAAATGTGTGTCAGTTCCATCGATAGGCAAACAATATAATAATAACAATCTTTGCAAAATTAAGAATTTTTATTTTAATGGCAGAAATAAAAATTCAATCACTAATCATTGACAAAAATGAAGTCCTGAAAAAGAAACACATCATTCTTTCCTTTAAATGATAGGATGATGAAGGATAATAAGACCCTCTGATTTTATTTTACTTACTATTGCCTCTGTTATAACCAAGTTTGCATAACTAAAAACTCAAAGGCTTGTCAGCAACTGAAACGCTGTGTTTTTGTCATATTGACACACTCTGTAGATTCTAGTTTTGGTGACAAATCATATTCTTTATAGATTACTGAGCTGATTAAGAAGATACATGACTATTCAGCATAAACAGCTTCACTAGCAATAATTTAACTGGAAAACAATTAACTGTCTACATTTGAGCACTACCTTAATTTAACATTAAGTGATGGGGCAATATTGTCAGTCCAGCTGAGATGACTCAATAAAAGTTTGAGTTGAACAAAAGACATTGTCTTCTTCCTGTAGCAATGATTGCCTCACAAGAAAATAGTAGCCGTTATGACTTTGATGCAACATGGTTTAACATGTAAAACTGTTCTGCAAAGAATAATGTATCTTAAACTTCTGTATTCTGGTCAGGGTTGGGTTTGCACTGCAAGGAAAATTGGGGAGTCTAACACTATTCTGCCCAAGAATGCAGACAATTTTTGTTAATAATTTTAATTGTTAATTAGATTAACAATTAAAAAATAATGCTAAATGTAAATAACATTGGAATGTTATTGTTTTTAGTTAGTTTTAAAGGTTGGTATTGTTACTGATTATTATTATTATCCCTTTAGATTGTCTGTTAAATACTTAATTTAAGTAACTTTCTTTTCATAAAATGTCTATTTGAAACCAAACCTTCAAAAATTAACGTATTGACATTCCAGCGAGAAAATCCTATGGTAGCTTTGCTTATTGTGCACCACACACCTTACGCATGCATTAAAAGTCTATTGAACCGTAACTATTTATGCATTCAGAGCATAAACTCGGCATTATATTACATTCTGCGATGCAAATAGAGGTGCAGGTAATGAAGCTTTTGCAGTGTGAAAAGACCAATTACTCCAGTGTGTGGTGGCTGGGACCAGGCGTGTGCTTGGGCTCCCTCCAGGCTAAAGACAGAGCCTAGTAAACACCTCATCAACTGATGAGACACATGCACAAACCTACACATACACGCACACATGCACGCGCACATGCTTGCATACAGTGTTGAAAATCCTTGTAAAATGCACAAAAACACACTCTCCACTAACAAAGTGTGGATTTGAGCACAATCCTGCATAAAGATAAATATAAATACCTTCGAATGATCATAAACACTCTAAATGTTTATTAAAGTGATTGAATTATTTTACATATCTGATTTTTTTTTTTTAAGTAAACAAATATATGTTTGCGATATTAATTTAGCAGCAGATGAGCTGGGCGGAGTTCAACACGGAGGTGGAGATAGACAAGAAGATCCCTCCTTTGTGTTTTAAATGTTTACTGTTCATTTGTTACACTCTTTGACATTTGAATGCAAACCTATCATGTCTCGTCGTGTGTGCACACCGGCCAGAAGAAAAAAAGGGTTTTGTTTGAAACCCCAATAAATCCAAGAAAAGCAAGGCATTCACGTCAGAGTTGGGAATGAGCTGAGTGAGGAGACAGGATTCATCAGGGGCAGACCGGAGAAGAGAAAACAGACGTGCAGCGGGAGGCCACTCGTGTCACCAGTGGCAGAGGATCATGGTGGGGGAGGTGAAAATTAAAGCACGCGGGCGGCGTCTTGCACCTCAGCCTTGGCTGAGTCCCCCCTCCTTGGCCCTCATCGGTGTCGCAGACCTGTAAATGTACAATATGTGTGAGTGCAGAATGCTTCTTTTGAGGGGCGAGGAGTGGTGGGGTCTCGGGGGTATGGAAATTTGCAAGTGAGTCACAGGTGTAGCCGCCGTCATGCACGCTGCATATTTGAGGAGTACCATCACAAGGGTGGAGGGGCACCTGAGCATGGGGTGCGCCATGTGGCTTCCTGCTCAACAGAAAGATTACACTGATGTCTCATTGTGAAGAAATGGGAGAGTGTGGACTGGAAGAGGAGAGACCTGTTGGATGAGTTAGAAGCCGAGCACATAAAAGAAATGAGTTATTATCACGCTCAGAAGGCAGATAGAGATGAAAAATAATACACTGTAACAAATGCTGTAAAAAAAACAAAGAAAAAAACAGTGAAAATCAAACAGTGTTTTTTTTATTAAAATAGTACAACATTGTATAATGCAAGGCATTCTGGGCAATATTTACTCTTTCTCTTCTAATACTGTTATATACTGTAGAAAGCATTGCATTCTAGGAATGTAACAGTTAGTAGGCTCTACTGTAACAAATTATCACCATATTGCCATTTACCAATGCTATATTACTTGACAAATGACGGTAATATGGCTTACAAATGTCACACAGACTGCAGGATTTTATTTAAATAACACCACCAGCTCTGTAAGGTTTAAACAAGAGCTGCATTAATTTTCCAGGTGTTTCATCCTGATCTAAACTAACACAATTTTACAAACATGGAATTCAGTTAAATCTGAATACACCTGATAAACACAACCAAAACAATTCCGTCAGTAACATCATGGAAATGTATTATCACACCATGATAATAAATGCTTATTAAAGTGATTGAATTATTTCACATATCACGCCATGCTAAATTGGGCCAAAGTAATTGGGACATTATAGCAAGACCTTGCAGTACAGAACGAGTAGTGAAAAAAGAAAGATGAAACTTAAATTAGATAAATGATGTGAGACGCTTCATGTTTGGTGTTTATGAGATGAATAAACTCTCTGGCTGTGTGTCTGCGTGAGTGTTTTTCGTTCACATCCTATATTGACCTACGTGACTCAGCAGGGGTTTCTGTGGCCGTATAATGGGGATGCCCTCGGACATACACCATAATCATCTTCCTTTCCATGCCTCAACATTAAAGACTCCCCTTTTTCTCTAGCGTGTAATAATAGAGGAATGCCAATTCTTGCCTTACAACAGCTTATGACTTTGTACAAATCACATGGCCATCAAAAAGATGGTGTTTCCCGACGGGTGTTTCAAAAGGATCCAAAAAAGTGGGCAAAAAATAAAATCTGAAAAAAAAAAAAATTCCTTTAATTTTTTGGTTTTTAATGAAAATGTGAGCTTTAGTTGATTTTAAGAAGATGAGGAGGTACAACTGAGACAGAAGAGTGTCTCCTGAATGGATGAGAGGAGCCAACAGAAAACATAAAGCAGGTCGCTGCTGTTGTCCTGTCAGCGCGTTTATATAGAAGGAGTGACAGGAGACGAATCTTTGGGAAACTCCACAAATAACGCAGAAAAAAAAGGGAGGAGGGAGGAATCTGTCTGCCTCACCAGCAGTTAGGAGGGTGGGGAGAGCTTGGACTCAACTGTACACACACATACACACGCGTGTGCGCGAGCACACACACGCATACACAGGCAGACAGATGCGTTTCCATACAAACAACTTGGCCAGGCCAGGCGGTTAGGTGGGAGGATGTAAGGCAGAGGGCAACACCCTTATGTGAAGCTTTGTTGTGTGACACATAGACAGCCCACCCTAACATTCCCACCCCTATATTTGGCCTTGAATACAATTGCAGGTTTGAGAGTGACAAATCGGACTGAGGAAGGCAGGCGTGCAGGCTCAGGCGAGAACAAGGGCAAAGTTATATGAGCACCAGAAGAAAAGGCTGCAGCAGAGAAGGAGATGATGTGCAGCACATCACACAAAGACCTTTTTCCGACTATTTTTCCATAACTAAACTAAATCTGGGCTAAATCCTACTCATATAGTACTGTACAAACACAGCAGGTGTAAATGAAACTGTTGATGGGAATTGATCAAATGTTTTCCACTGCAATCCATCTTGTAGATGCCAGAAACCTAAATCAAGAACAACAAAAAAATCTTAATAAATAAAGTAAACCCAAATAACCTTTTTGGGGTTGATAATGTGATGCCCCTCCCTTTGAAATCTCATTATGAATTTACACTTTGATTAGTTCAAAGATTTTGTAAAATCGACAGTTTTACATGAATTTTTTGTGTAAAATGGCATCTCTTGATATTTAAAGAGTTAAAGTGGTGCTGAATGTCATGAACTTGTTGATCTTTACCTCTTTGATCAAATGTATGTGTAAGTTTTTCTGCAAAAATATTCAGATAGTCCGCATGAACATAGTTACTGACAATCTTGACTTTAAAGTGAAACTATAACTTTTCAAAAATAAATCCACTGCCTTGTCAGATAGAGAGTGGCAAGAAAATGTGGATTTATGTCAACTGATAATCCCATTGTGCTATTTAAAATTATTATCGTCAACGCCACAGTTTCTAAAAAAAAAAAGCAGTCCTTCTTCGTGGGTGTTTATAAGGCATGGCAGCTTCCTCCCACAGTCCAAAAACAAGCCTTTTAACTAACTTTTAGGGAGGGTTTAGAAAATGGACGAATGGTTTAGCACGACAGTTTAGAGGGATGTTCTCATCTTCACCAGACAGCTCTGCTGTTGCAGAAAAAAACACAAGTCTTGTAAAGGGCTTTGAGTTGATATTATGACAAAATGGAAAAGCACCATATTAGTTCAGCCCATTTACTGTTTACTCCACGTTCAGCTTTTGAATATGTTTCAAATCAAATATTACTAATATTTAATTTATTATTCTATTAAAGAAAGTTTGTATATTTTTGAGCTTGTCACTAGATCATATTGGATATTAAAGTTAAATTTGGTTTTTCAGATCACTTAAAATGAATCTGGATGGCCTTGATGAACACTTTTCTGAAGATGAATATAAACAAGGAGCACATGTCTAATTAATAACTGTACCTCTCCACATAAAAAGATTGGAACATAATTTTAAGTAAGATATGTCAGTGCATAATAGTTCCACAACTGAAATACACAGATTGAATTTTTTTTTCATATTTTTTAATCATGTTTTAAATTTTCCTCTCTTTCCAAAAGTTATAATGTGCAGCTAAGCTCAGTGTTTGTAGATAAAAATTTCTAAGCAATGATGGATGTTACATGGCTTAAATATATCAATTTCAAAATTGCCAAGTGCTACATTACGTGAATACCGCTATCATAGTGATAAAACCTCCAATAAGTAAATTTTTATAACTTTATATGTCGTGAAATAAAGTTTGATTTCTTTTATTTTTGCTTTTGAGTCAAAAAAGCAAAAAAGAGAGTTTTAAATATATTTCACCTTATACAAGCGAATATTAAAGGGTTGATGATTATCATGATCCTGTGACTATCCAATATCTGTGAACGTTTTTCAATTCTAATGGAAATAGAAACCTCGATGCAATTTTACAGTCCGGCCGTCTCTCTATTTTACTCTCCCTGTTTGTGTGTGTGTGTATGCGTGCGTACGTATGCGTATGCTGGGTAATTACACAGTGGTAAACTGGTGGTGGGACAGTAAATCAACTGTAGAATGAGTTGGATTGGTCAGCTCTGCTGACAGCACTCCTCACAATCAGGGAGGGACATGATCCTAGATATAAATACTGTATGCGTGCGTGTGTGTGCGTGCGTGGGCGTGTGTATGTGTGTGTGCATTCGAGCATGACCACATCTGCATGTCCACATACATCTGCCTAATCACTGGATTGTCTGTATGTGCCTTTTCTCATGCGGACACATGTTACGCAGCAGCAAGTCTGTATCCGCTCCATGTAGTTTGGGTACACACACGCTACATGGGCGTATCTGTGCAGAAGTGTATTTGCACGCACACAAAAGTTGGCGCCTTGTCAGCAGAGTCACTCATCCAAACAGGTCATGAAAATGGACTCCTGACGGCTGCCTCTTTGGCCACAGCAGCCACTCGGCCTGCAGCCGCCCGGACGCTGCTACTAAAAACACTCTCCACAAACCCAGAGAGAAAACAACAGACTGGTCCCTCAAAATCTCAAAATAATTCTTAAGCTTTTCTTAATGCTATAATAAATCTGGAACAATTGAAAGTAATTAACATTTTTTAAAACTGTTTAGGGTTATTATTATGTTGAGATGGAATACCTTTCAACAACTGTACAATTCTAGAGAAATATTTCACATTTATGTATGATGCATTAAGAACCACATAACCAGAGAAAGAGATGATTGTAGATTTTCTATTACCTTCTTCTAATTCGTAGATTTTACAGACATCAAGATACTTTTTAATGGTCTAGGAAAACCTGGATGATGATGCTATGGCTTTGTAAGCTTTTGATAGGTCAATTCAAATCATTATAGATATAAGGAACCACAAATATGGATGGATTTTATCTACAAGATATGTGTGTATTTTGAAAGCTATCAGAAAGATTGCTTATAAGTTAGGCATTCCTAACTAACCCAAGACAGGAAAGGTTTAGAAAAAAGGTTATGTCCCTTCATACAGTGCAAGTAAATATGATTTCCAAAGCAGATTTTATGATACTCTGTCCGAATTATGTTTTCCATTATCAGCTAATAGAAAAAAAAAAAATTCCTCAACATCACCTAAAAAACAGTATTAGGTGATGGACAGCACAAAATATTAAAGATAAATACGACCTCTGAAAGAATCTGTTTTTCTTCCATTTCACTTTTCCTGTATCTTTGATGGACCTTTTTATAACTCAACATGGCTTTGTCTTAATTATGTTTTCATAAAATAATCCACTTCCATTACTTTTTGCCATTTAAGTCTGCATTTGTGGATTATAATCCAAAACATTTTATAGTTTTCTGACAAGCACTTTCATAAGTTTTATGCACAAATATTTTTTGTCCACTTTTCTTTATTGCATTAGGGGATTGCGCCACTAATGAATGAACTGTGTATGAAACGCAGCTTTCATTGAGTGTAAAACAAGGTTCAAGAGCAAGCAGTGAATGCATCTTGGGCAGCTTTGTTTGATTTTAATGTTACTCAAGCACAGAATGAAGTAAGAAGACCTATATTATATGAAATGACCTTGCGAGTGTAGATACTAATGAGGTTCATAAAAAAAACATAACTCTTGAACATTGAGGAAAAAAATAAACTTGTTTACTTCATGATGAAAACCCTTTTTATCTCTTCTAATCAAGAGTGCTCTTAAGGATGCAGGCAGTCCTTGCTCCTTATCAATGATCAGAAAACGACCACGATCTTCAAATAAATAAATAAATAATAATAGAAAATTTAAAAAAAAAAAGCCAGACTGCAGTTTTCCAACAATCTACAGTTCAAAATTTGCTCAGGTGAACTATAAGGTTTGCGAAGAAACAACTCTTGACCCAAAGCAGTCCACCACAACTATCAAGCTTGGTGCTGGTTCTGTTCATGAAAACTCATTCATTAGTCAATGGAGAGCCTTGAGTTTAGACTCAAGAGACTTTCAAGAGAAAAAAACTGAGAGACATTATTAAAAAAAAATAGTGCCCTGCAAAAAGCTTTGGACTCATTAAGCCATAAAATAACACAGATCAATTTAGTTTTGTGGGATTATATGAGGTAGACCAACATAAAGTAGCACATTATTGTTAAGTGGAAAGAAAAGTATACATGTTTTTCATAATTTTTCAATAAATAAAATAAGTTTTGTCTTGCACTTATATTCAACCCCTGTAGTCAGATTTTTTGTAGAATCATCTAGGGATTGAACCTTGCCCCTATTTTCTCTGCAAAATATCTTAAACTCATTTGGATCAAATAGAGATTATGTTTTTTGAATATCAATTTTTAAGTCTTATTATATATCCTCAGTTGTATTGTGATCTGGACTTTAATTGGGCCATTCTGGCTCAATAGTATTCTTTGATCTAAGTCATTACAGTATAGCTCTGGCTGTACGTCCAGGGTCATTGGTCCACCAGAAGATGTATCTCCATCCCAGGCTCAAGTCTTCAGCAGCCGCTAAAAGGTTTTCTTTCAGGATTGCTGCTGATTTAGATTGAACATCTTCACAACTTTATTCCTCGCCTTCTTTTTATGTTCCTTCATCCTCTTGGTGATGTTTGCTCAGCATCTTCTAACAAACCTCTGAGGCCTTCAACTGGATTTATACCAAGATAAAATTATTATCCCCCTTTCTCTCTCTACTCGCTCACTCTCTACTTCTCCTTCTGAGAGGGGAGATGTGCTACCAACTCTCCATCTAACGGGTGAACTGAGTTTCCTAAATCTGCTGGGATTTACCCTGTCCAGAACTGCGGTAAACTCTGTTTAAAGCTGGTGATGAGAAAGACTCGCCTGGTTTCTGATGACCTCCATCCAGATGCCCCACCCGACTTCACCCTGTGAATTAGCCAGACTGAGCAGCCTGCAGCCAACTAGTTTCACAAGGCACATCTGTTAACGGTCGCTCCTTCTCTTTTTGTTATAATGTGCACTTATTACTGAACAAGGTTAGTTTTAGTGACTCGGGCGAGTCCCAAGGATGTTGTTTACATATAGTTTTGGGCTAAAGGCAACCTATAAAACATTACATCTTTTACTCTCCAGAATCGAATATCGTAGCTATTTTACGACCATCAAAGAACTTTGAGGAGACTCATTAATTGAATGTCCACAACGTCTTTTTGATTTTCTTTATGCTAGATATTTTATTACTAAGGCATTTTTGCAAGGGTTAATACAGCTTAATTCAGTAGCAGAAATAATCAAATAAGTAAAACAAATCATCTAGGCTATCTTTCCCTAATGCTGACACTGAGAACTAAAGAGGGAACCTTTGAGAGGGACGGAAGGAGCGTAGGACTTTTGAACCCCAGAACTGGCCTAATGAATAAGAAGGTGTTGCAGCAGGAGGAGGCTCACAGTGCTGATCGTTGAGGGTAGATCTGATGAGCTTTCGCCTCTGCCTGGATGATGAGGTCACACAGGCCTTGGGTGCTGGCAGGAAGAGTACTGACTTAGGGCGGCAGGTCTTGGGTCTTAAAGTGACTTCCTCATGTGTGTAGCAGTCCTCAGCTTCTTGTCTTGCATCTCTGAAGCCCCCTTCACCTTGTCTCACGATCTTTCTGGTCCGTTGAGATGTAGACAAGCTGACCTGAAGGAAGGCACCAGTTCTTTTTTTTCTTTGCCTTTGTTTTTTGTCTTTGCCTTTGCCTTGGTTTTCATCTTTGTCTTGGTCTTTATCTTTGTCTTTGGGGTCTGAACCCAGCTGATGAGAGAAGTGTGATTTGAAGCCACATGTTGCGGTGCTGACGGGTTGGTCCCCATGCACAGGACAGTCTTCGGCTCTGTGGCACCTGCTCTTCTTCAGCTGCAGAGTTCTTTGTCCATCTCGATCTTGGCTTGAAGCTGCCTGGAGGATCCAACCAAAGGTTCCTCTCTTGCACTCACCTTTTATAGGGTTTATCCACCCTTTTGGTGCATTTGCCTTGGCCACCACTGCTGCTGTGCTTGTTTCATTGGCTGACTGCTTGGACAGATGATCTCATATCCATCACTGTCTTAGAGACATTATGTTCTGATGTCTGTTCTAATGACCCAGGGTTGCTCAAAGGTCGTCCTACGTTCATTATCTGCACAACCTTTTCTTTGAAAAGTTTAAGTTGTTCCCAAATAAGGCCTTGGTCATCTCTGCTCTCCTGTCAGTTCCTCTTTTCCCCTATCCTTTCACCTACCATCTACCTCCAACACATCAGTGATCTTTAATTGGAGTTACACATTTTACACCACTTCCAGTTCAATGTCAAAATCACATTTATAACCTTTTTAGTTTCTCTTTGATTCAGCATTCATTTATAATATTATGATAACCATAACTTAT